>PVIH01004850.1:0-133317 GCA_004025045.1 Sigmodon hispidus
AAAAAAAAAAAAAAAAAAAAAAAAAAAAAAAAAAAAAAAAAAAAAAAAAAAAAAAAAAAAAAAAAAAAAAAAAAAAAAAAAAAAAAAAAAAAAAAAAAAAAAAAAAAAAAAAAAAAAAAAAAAAAAAAAAAAAAAAAAAAAAAAAAAAAAAAAAAAAAAAAAAGAATTGGGAGCTTTTTTTTGACAGAAGTGAAAAGCTTGCTCTATTCGGTATGCATTTGAGAAGTGGGAGGCTCGGGGCTACTGAAGGCAAATGACCATTAACTCCTGAGTGACTAATTATGACACAGCAATATATAAAGCTTTAAGATCAGAAAAGCCTTCTGGGTGAAGCGAGCCAGGGAAGAACCCGTAGTGATGCAGCATCTGTGAGAGTAAGCTGCATACATCCTGTCTATTCCCCCCTTGAGATGATACAACCAAAAGCTGTATATATCCCTGTAGCTGCTGAAGGGGGGGACATTACAATTCAATACATGTATGCAATGGATAATAGCAAAGGATGGTGTGAGCGGCTCTGCATAAAGAAAAACCCGGTGTGTTCTCACATATTGGTGGGAGTTAAAATGTAGATTCGTCTGCAGAGTTGAATAAAGGTCCTTAAGACTGTCGGGGGAGGGGCTGAATATTGGACACAAAACACAGTAGTGTCGAGTAGTTTCCAATGCTAGACAACAGATGGTGAGTTATAGCTTATATCTCAAAATAACAAGAGGACAGGAAATTGGGGGGTCTTCCAACACAGAGAATAATTTAAAAAAAAAAAGAAAAACAAACAAACAAGCAAACAAACAAAAACCCCCTACATTCTTAGGAACACTGAGAAAACAACCACTCAACACAGAACAAAACACTAGGTGAGTGAAGAAAAAAAAAAAAATCTTCCAAACAGCCTCTAACTAAGCACTGTCCAAATCATATTTTGATAGCTTGACAGACAGTACCAGGTGCTATGGACACAACACAAACCTCACCTCCCACGGTGCATGCTCCGAGGAGATTCACGATATTCATGTGGCTGCCCAGGTAACTTAGGACCTTCAGCTCTGACATGAGAGCCTCTCTTTCTGTTAAATGGGCACTTGCTAAAATGGAAAACACTCTATTTTAGTAAAACAAAAGAAAGGCAAACTGGTGGTGGGCACACCGGTAGCAAATATCTGCAGACACTTACGTTTGAGCATCTTCACGGCAACCGTCATGGCAGCATCTGACTTAATTAAGCCATATGCAGTAGCCTCAACCACCTTCCCGAAGGCACCAGCACCCAAGGTCTTCCCTTTAGAAAAGAAGACACGGTCAGTAGGAAGACCCGATGGACAAATTGGGAAGTCCCAAAATCAACAGGGCAACTGAAGGCAAACTTGTTTTTTTTGCTAATCCACCAAGCCAACTTCTGTACAAATTTGACAGAAAGCACTTCTTGTTCAGGTAAAAAGAGACAAAGAAAGTCTACTGTAGGTTCCCTAAAATCACTGTTATGTGCACACACACACACACACACACACACATATATATATACACACACACACACACACTCACACACACACACACACAAAGGTTGCGTGGAAAGCCCCGGCTTCATACTGACCAAAACTCAGCCTGTTTCTGGGAAACTCCCATTTGTGATCATAAGGAAGTTGTGTCGGGTCTATGTAAACGTAATTGTTTCCATTAATCTCCTCGACAACCTTCCATTGTACTTCATACATGGGTTTCTGGAGAAGAAAGGGAAAGATGTGTCACTGTTTAACAATCAATGCCTCGGTCATTATGGCATCAGGGAAGTGAGCCAATCAATGGTTACCTGTAAATATTTGTAGGCAAGAACCATCACAATAATGCCCATTATGCCAGCTGTGATCACAAAACCAATGAGCAGCGGTGTGAACAGGGTGTGGGCCTGGATTTGCTCTGCAAGGAAGAGAACTGTGATTGTCAGGACAATAGCCTGGCCACCGCCACCTGTCCCAAACTCGGCCACTTCGCTCATGGTGCATGCAGGGAACACATCTTACCCTGAGTATTCAAATACATCATCTCTCCCCTCCATATTTCCTTTTCTTATTTATTAATATTATTGTTGTTATTATTTTGTGCTAGGAATAGAAACTGAGTAAGCATGCTGACACTGCACTACACCCACACACACCCCTCACTAGATGTACAGACAACTTATCAATAAAGATGTAAGTTGAAACCAATTAAATGAACTTTCTGTAGCACACACATAATGTTATGCTATTTGCAATAAAAAGCAACATCTGAATGGATCTCCTTTCTGGGTAGTTTGCATTTTCTTCTTTCTCTTCTCTTATGCCTTCTTAATGGTTGACACTGAACATAAGCGTCGTACAGAGAAGAAAGGCATTTTTGAAGCATACTTTTCATTGTTCCATCTGGGGGAGGTAACAATCTGGAGAGCAGTGTTGACTCTGACCCTCCCTATCCAAAAGCCAAAGATATGAGCCAATGCTAAATACCACAGAAACCAGGCACTAAAAAACCAGTCAGGTACCCAGTTTCCTTGTCTCCTACGTGCCCATTCATCAGTGCCTTCAAGGGTCATGTGGCCTGGTGGTCACTCAGAAAGCACAGCTTAAAGTTGTAGACAAGGAGAGTAAGTCACAGAAGATCATCTACACAGATGCACAAAGTTCTGTAAGTTTCTGACACTACAGATGGGCAAGGATACACACACACACAAATAAAATTGGGAAAAAATCATTTGCTGACAAAAATCATATCAAGGATACTGTTAGTATTTTGATACAGATAATTAACAAAATGTAACTCATTTTATATAACTCAAATTTTAAATTGAATTTACCTAATTAGTTAGTTAGTTAGTTAGTTAGTTAGTTAGTTAGACAGTTGGTTTCTTGAGACAGCATTTCTCGGTGTAGCTCTAGCTATCCTGGAACTCACTCTTAGACCAGACTGGCCTCAGACTCACTGAGATCCACCTGCCTCCGCCTTCTGAGTGCTGGGCTTAAAGGTGTGTGCAACCACATCCAGTTAATTTAAATCTTTGAAAGTGTCCTAATTAGACTTGTGCATAAGAAGGAAGGTTCCCCTACTCAACCTAACCACACATACATAGCTAGTCGAGAAGGTCATACAAAACAAAGGAAACAGGTAAAGCAAAAGGTTAAGATTACACTGGTAGAAGCATAAACTTCACCAGCAGACCTGTGTGGAATGGGATTCTGTGAGCTTGATGACAGCACGGTGTGATGTAGGCATTACCAGAAATGATATGGCCAATAATGAAATGGAGTTAAGATCATGGTATGGTACATAGAGCCTAAACATCCCCTTAAATTGGATTAAAAGGAAATATACCTTTGTTGTTACCTTTAAATGCAAAGTTAAAGAAGGCGGAACTCCTGCCCACATCATTGTAGGCCTTACACTCCACCGTGCCATTGTGCCGGAAGACACTGGAGTCTATGGAACTCTGAACCACCAGTTTTCCAAAAGGTGACAGAGATCCATTCTGGATCTGTACATCCACTGGTGGGACGGGAACGACACACCTACAAGAGAACAACAGTGTGGGGCTTACACCCGGACCCAAATAAAAGCATGCAATACCTTGATCTGGCACATTTGTATGACTAGAAACTCAGACTCAATAAAAATTCCAGTTCACAGCCTGATGGCCTGAGGATAATGAGGAATCCCTTGGGAACCAACCTATGAGTGAGGAAAGTACTGTGGCAGAGCACAAAAAGGAAGCAACGGTTCAGAGGCTGGACGAGGACCTGTGCCCTGACTCCAAGTGCCCAACCTGGAGACTTGGCCAGGTTCCGTCAGTTCTCCAATAGTTGTTCCATAGAAGTTTCTAGAAGTTTCTATGGCCATACCATCTCAAGGGTGGCTAAAAAAAAATGCACTCACATGGCCGTCACCATCACATCCAGCCATACCACAGACTCATAGAAAGAGACATGTGGAAAGGGTTTGTGATGTTGAAGAACGCGTGTAGGAGATAAAGTTGCAAGAAAGCAACAAGAATGATAACAAGGAAGACTCCAAAAGTGCAGTGGGAGGAGCCTGAGGTCGTGTGTGTGTGTGTGTGTGTGTGTGTGTGTGTGTGTGAGTGACCACTCTGGCTGCAAGGCTCTTCTCTTCAGAGGGCAGCCCCTGAACACCTCTTGTCCACACAGCTGCTCATGTTGTCTGCTATCTCTCTCTACCCACTAGAATTCAGATACCCCAAGGCACAGAGATGTGAGTGCAGCCAGGCATAGTGTTCGCTAGACCAGCGTTTGGCACACGTAAGCTTCCATGTAAACCCTTTGCTGAGCAGAAGAGATCTACCTAGGTCATGTCATGGAAGGCACAACTTTCAGAGGTTTTATGCAACCACCCCCCAAACAAAACATTCTGCTGAAACCCACACCAACACAACACAACCCAGCACAACCAATTCTGACATGGTGTCATAAAACATCTTCCATGAAAAATAAGATTTCCACTACCATTCTGACTATTCATGATGCCAAACTAAGCTTTTGAAGCTAGAGCATAATCCAGTGCTTGATGTGTAGAACTGGAACACTGGCCCCATTTCCATCTTCAGGTAATGCGAGAGGACAATTTAAGGCTTAAGTGTGGACAGAAAGGGAAAGCCACACAATGGCAGATGCTCCTTGTTTCGGGGCCTGGCCACCTAATCAAGGAGAGACACTTTTTCAAATCCATTGCTCACAAACACCATATGTATGTTGTAATTGTGCGATCATTACTTTTTGGTTACTTGGCAATTAACTTCTGAGGTAATTTTTTCATGGTAACTGCAGTCACATTTCCCCCACACATTACCTCCTGTGTATAGAATGGAAATCTAATTACTCTGTCCTGGGAAATTGCTTTATCTACCTGCAGGCTAGAAATTGCATGATAAACTCAAAAAGATAACCACCTAAAATAGAGAAGTTATTCAGTAATCATTTTCAGCAACAAAATTAATGTCTACCAGGAAGAATATAGCCATTATCCCTTCTTTAAAAAGCCACAAAGATATGGGAGAAAAATAAATAATCAAAATGCAGCTTTTTATTCTAAAAAATAAATAGTAAGTCTGAAAACACATTTGAAATGCAACTGAATTATAGCCCTTCCCTTCTGAATTTTAAGCAGTGCCAAAAATAATTCTCTCACCTTTGCTCTGTTCCCGTACAAAAATACCAATCTATTGTGGGCTTTGGGAATCCCGCTGCCACACACTGGAGCATGCCATTCGTGAGTCTGTCAGACGTCAGGATTTCTGGTTTTGCTGCAAGAAGAGAAATAGCCATGTCAGTCTGCTAAACAACCCGAATGATTTTCTCTACTCTTTCTGACCCATCCCTAGGTCCTTCCAGAGGCAGCTGAGGAACCTGACTTGCTGCTCTCCCAAGCCAGGGATGGGAGGCACCCAGAGGTGGTATGAGGGTTTAGTGGGTATGCTGTTCAGCCCTGTGTGAACCTTCCTCATCCACCTGAAGGCACAGGGACCCTGGGGAATTCCATGGAGTGGAGGTTGCCAAGACCAACCTGGCTGGTTTCTGCTTCAGGTCAAAAATCAGCATTCTCAACTTGAACTCCTTGCCAATCAGGGTTCAAGCCACTCTACCTGCCCAGACACTTCATGTTAAATTATGAGCACTGGAATGGATGAAATTAGGAGTTGTTGCAGAAAAATAGAAGCTATACTCTCCTTTTAGAAAGTGCAAGAGGTGGTACTGATAAAGGAGCTGGATTGCTATACTTATAGGAAAGCTAAAACTCAATAGCAGTGAATGACAGTGTGAGCGTCTAAACCTTTATTTCACACAAAACACCAGAAAATAGAAACAGAAAACCAGCCCCAGAGTTTTGTTCATATATATGTGTACAGCCTGAGTATAATCAGCAAAAACATAAATTGTACCAGCAGGAAGACTCTAATTTGACAGTCCTATGTAACTACAATAATCAGTTGATATTCCACAATTTCAAATTCTTGAAATTATTTCTCAAGTGGAAGGAATATGAACTTATTCTGCGTGGCTCTGATGGCAATGTCCTAGAAGGTTCCAGTCCTTGGAGGATGAGTACAGTTAACAGTCAACATCATGTGGGTAGCGATGGACCCCAGCACCACAGGCGACAAGCCCAGGCCACGAGACCCAGCAAGGCAGGGGTGTCATGGACAATCCAAACTGATTAAATTTCCAAACCCTTCTCTTCCATCTATGTCTTCATTTACAGAAAAGGAATAATGCTGACCACCTTGCTGGGTACATGTGTAAGGCACTAAGAACAAGGGCTGTTGAGATGTCCCAGCAGGTGAAGATTGCCACCAGTCCTGATGATCTGAGTTTGATTCCTGGGACCCACGTGGTGGGAGGAGAGAACCAATTCCCAGTAGCTGCCCTGAGATCTCCATGTGCATGTTGTAGTAGCCAGACTCTAACTTTCACAAGCATGCTGGCACATGGCACACACTGCCCCCCCAACACACAAATATGTAAATGCAATAAACATTTTTTAAAAGAACCAAGAATGATTCACAGATGTTTAATGATGCATTTGTTACCTGTGTTACTATTGTTACTGATTTGGTTGTTTTCTATGGAAATATTCCTTCTCAGTTAAGCAAGTTGGCTACAGATTAAGTGGACAATATTTATCACCCTTCATTTTCCCTTTAATGCTCTGAAAATTGCTTCTTTAAGACAGCGTGACAGTGTGTTTTAACCTGAAGCACTGAGGTTTCACTATCAATTACACACAAACTAATAAAAACAACAAATGAGAGCCAGAAAGACTGACAGGTCAGAAGCTTAAGGAGCTTGTTTTCCCAAAGGGAGTAACGATGATAAATGACATCTCTGCAGAAGCACCACGCAGCGCCCCATCTCCTCGGAGGCAAGATGAGCGCTTGGCAGGGATCGGTGTCCACATGCATGACACACCCACCTGTCACTCAACCTGGTCCTGCTGATGGCAGGCCATTTGGCAACACCACAAAAGAGCCACTACTCTCCAAAGCCATCCTCAAGGTAGGAGCATCCTTGAGAATTTGGATCTAATGCCAGCTTTCACAAATAGAGCAAGAAGACGAGCCATCATCTTGCGAAAGCATCCATCTGGCAAGTTTCATTTAATTATCGTGGGCAACTGTGGGATCAGGCTGAAAAGTAGGACACAAAACAGTGGACTCTTAGGAGAATGCTACTTTGCTGGAGACCACAGGAGCTATACGGTGGGTCTCTCTGGCCTCAGCTCAAGAGTCGCCTCCTTTTCTAAGCAACGCCATACTTCTTCCAAGTCAGTTGATTGGTCTCTATCCCCATTCCTGGGGCCCTGAGGAGGTCCCAAATCTTATTCAAGCTCATGTTTTGCTTTCCTCTATCAGATTCTCCATGGTAAAAGCGGCATGCTAGACTAAACAATGAAGGTCTGGTGGCAGCAAGCAACCTGTAAGAGTTGGTGAATGAATTGATACCACCCAAGGGAACAAGCGATCAGTGTCACAATGAGATATCTGAGAGAATAGTCTCACTGTGGCTTTCCTGGCCAGGAGACCTAGTCCCCTTACTCTGAAAACAGAGAAGCAAGAGACAGCAAATCTTCATGTACGCCTAAAAATGTGGAGTTTAAAAAAAAAAAAAATACTGACATTAACCATGAGTAAGGAAGTCCACACAGAAGTGACAGAGATGCCGAATTCACCATCTCAAGTTAATTAGCTGGATCTACTTACTTTATCACTCAGACTTGCTTAGGTCCATAATCAGCTTTTCTTGGGTTAGCACAAGAGAAAAAGAATTCCTAAATGCAAAAAGGCTACCTTAGGGTATTTACAATGCTGACACTAGCTAGGAGGTGTATGGATTGTTTCTACTTTGTTCATCCAAACATTTTTAATCATACAGTGAACATGGAGCCAAAAATAAATGTATAAAACATTTTTAATTAAAAAATTGGAACAGCTCAAACACGCACCATCAATTATTCTTCGTGTTAGTGACAAGTGCTCTTTCTCTAAGATCCAAGCCTTCTAGCGTGACACCTGGAAGCAGTTACATAATGGCTGGTGAGGCCAGCGATGCTGTGGTCTGGCTGGCCTACTTGCTCCTCTGTTGGTTACCTGAGTGGGTTTTTGTTGTTTAAAGCTACTGTCCCGGGGGCTGGAGAGATGGCTCAGCGGTTAAGAGCACCCTCTGCTCTTCCAGAGGACCCGGGTTCGATTCCCAGCACCCACATGGCAGCTAACAACTGTCTGTAGTTCCAGTTCCAGGCAAACACCAAGGCAAATAAATAAATAAAATAAATAAAGTTTAAAAAAAAAAAAAAAGCTACTGCTCCACCTGAGGCTGGCTAGCTGCCTTGCTTTTGTCCTGCTGGGCCTCAGAGGGTCCAAAACCTTAGATATGCATGACTGAAGCTAAAGGAAGATCCCTGACCCAACCTTCAGCTTCTGTAAGCTAAAGATCTGACCCAGCACTTTGTGTGGTTTTTGTTGTTGTTTCAACAAAGTACCTTTAAAGGAACACAATGAAAGCCAGGACTAGAAGGGGCCAGAGAGGCGGCAATGCACAACCGTTAGCCCTTAAGGTGCATGTGGGGACCCCGAGTGACTGCCTCCTACAATTTTGTTCTCTTACTCAATCTTGGTCCCAGCCCTGCCCTCAATACTGGTGGTGTGATCCCTCATTCTAAACCAGCAAAGTCACACTGGTCCCGTGTGGGCTGCCCATGACAGGTTGTATTAGGAAAATGTTTAATGCATAAAGAATGAGCTAGGTAGAACTGATTCCTAAAATGAAAATCTGAGCTTATCTGCATTTTATAAGTGGCTCTATGTACCAAGTATGGCATTAAATATGCATTCCATTGCTAAAGATACATAACTGTGCAATTCTCCAGGTTAAGTCAGAGCTGTGGTTTCTTAGACATTCGGAAATAAGTAGGATATCAAATGACACATTCCCTAATTCCTCCCAAGTTGGGGTTTTTGATAAGGCTAAGAAGTGTCTAAGTTACATGTTTCCTGTGCAGATTTTTTAAAATAGACTTTTCCATTTGAAAAGCACTGTAGACTTAAACCATCCAGCATGATCAGCTTGTAGGCAGTAATTTGTTAATGTAATGGGAGAATTTGTTGCTCAGGCAATTAAAATCCTAAACACTGATTTACCCCACAGACTGGTGATTTTGGAAAATATTCTTTTCATCACCATCAGGTCCATGTGGAAAGCAAGAACAAAATTACTTTTAAGAATTTAGTACATATAAAGAGCTGGCAGCAAGTACTGAAAGGCGCCAGGCACACTGAAGCTGGGGAGCCTCGCTTCCAGCCACTTCCTGCAGGGAAGGGATTCTGAGTAGAGGTCTTCTCTGGCCCTGCCTTCCTTAGCCAGCTCCCATGCGGAATACGATTTGAATACGATTTGCCCATACTTTCTAATCAGCAGGAGAAGGGACAGACCTGGGTCTCCAAATAATAAAAGACCAAAGGGGGAGCAGTCAGAGGGTGGATTTCTGTTTTTATAACCGCAGGTTTGGTGGGGCAGAATGGTGATGCAGTAGCCATTTTAACAATATGTCTTGTCCGGACTGGATAGAAGCTCTATTTCTGCCACAATATTGTTATAATAAGAAATGTAAACCAGCTCAAACAGGAGTATAAAATAATTGTGGCTGATTTTAAAAAAAAAAAAGCAAATTGGGGCTGGAGAGATGGCTCAGCAGTTAAGAGCACCCTCTGCTCTTCCAGAGGACCCGAGTTCAATTCCCAGCACCTACATGGCAGCTGACAACTGTCTGTAGTTCCAGTTCCAGGCAAAACACCAAGGCAAATAAATAAATAAATAGATAAAAGTGTTTTTTTTAAAAAAAAAGCAAATTAAAAGTAATATTATAGGCATATTATATAAATTCTTAGAATACATATTTTGTAAATATACCTTCTTTTGTCCCTTCTTAAAGAAAATGTTTTGGCGGGGTATCATTTAGTCCAGGCTGACTTCAAGCTCCCTTGGTAGCCGAGGATGACCTTGAACCTCTAATCCTCCTGCCTCCACCTTTAGAGTGCTGAAACTCCAGCAGTATACCATCATGCTCACTTATGTTGGAGATCAAACCCAGGGCACCTCCATGCCCACTAAGCAAGCTCCACAAACTGATCTACACACATAGCTAACCCCAAAATAGGCATTTTAAAACAGAAATTTGTCCAACAAAAATAAAAAACTGCAACTATAGTCTCTTATACCCATATATTTTAAACACCAAGCCCATTTTAACAACAAAATGCCACCTTAATGAAGTAGTATCCCCAAATAGATTATGGGTTTTATTCTTTATTTTATTCAAAAATCTTATAATTTTTTCCCTTAATCTGTTGGCTGCTCAGACTCAGTGGTCACATGTGTAGTTTTCTGAATCCCTGTTCTAAAAGCCACCAGAAAGAGCCCCAGGAGCTGTGGGATGGCTCAGTGGGCCAGTGTTTGCTGTAAGAGGAGTAAGGAAAAGATGATGGGTGAAGTTGGGAGCCCCAGCTCCTACTGGCGGCCCACCTATCATTGCAGTACTTGGAAGCCAAGACTTGCTAGCTCAATCAGCAAACTCAAGGTTCAATAAATAAATGTTCAGCCTCTGGCCTCTACACACACTCGTCCACCTGCATGTGCATGCACACGGGAACATGCGTACACACATGCATGCCACATATACAATCCAAACACAAACAAACATCAAAAACCCTAATAGTTTTAAGATGAAATCCCCAAATAACATCTCTACGTAGAGAAAGCCTTCTTCAGCCAGGCTCATTGAGCTCATAGATTCAGTACTGTGTAGTCCAGATGTGAGCAGGAGACCTGAACACCCATCACAGAGCGCTGCAGGCTGCCAAGATGCGCAGGCACAGGTTGAAATGTCATTTTTCTACTCTGCAAAGTAGGTAATTCATTTTGCCACATAATTCAAAGGATATTGACATAATGCCCACAGAAAAATTATGTACCTATTCTTGGATTAATTTAAATTCCCACTGAATCAGAGGCGACCCTGCATACATTTATAAACGAACAAGGCTAATTTGATGTAAAAACACACCTGGCTCAAATGAAGAGGAAATTTCCACACAGCAGAAGGTCCACAATATAAAAGGACTACTCACACTCTTGTCAGGAAGAGTCAGGGGACAACGTCACCAAAGTTTACAGTCACACACTGAAACTATTTCTTTGCTTTTCCACCATTTAATTTAAAAAAAAAAAAAAAAAAAAAAAGTTAGAAAGCACGAGCCACATACACAATAAAGGGCCCAGGGACCCAGGAAGGTGACTGTATTCCACATAGACACTCTCATTAGTAATATGCACCCCCCCAAGGGTGATTATCTTATGAGATATGAAGAAAAGTATTGGAGCTGAGAGAGATGTTTAGAAGTACATTTACTATTTTTTTTTTTTTGAGAGTAAGAGAGATTCAGGTTCTATATTAATGGTTCATTTCCATATCTATCAGCTTCCCTCCCATTTCAGCATCTCTAGCCTTTCTAGTCTCCAGAGATTCTTTCTCTGAAGAGATTTTATAATGTCAAATGAAGGAGCCAGTAAGGTAGCTCTGGGGTAAAGGCGCTTGCCTCCAAGCCTGGCAACCTGAGTTCAATTCCTAGGAGCCTTGGCAGAGGAAGAGAACTGACCCCCATAAACTGTCTCTGGCTTTACTGTGGCATGGATGGATGTGTCTGAGCTCCTGGGGGCAATGCACAAACAACATCAAAACAATACTCAGTCTGAATTTAAGAGACAATAAAAACAGATTCAAGTCCTGTCAGGTCTCAAATAAATGTCTGAAGCCTACAAATAGATTCTAGTAAGAAGACCAGCAAGTCTTTTTACATAGATTAGCTACTACACTAGATGACCTGAGAGTTATTCTTTAACGTAGAATGGTCCTGAGAGCTGGCACGTGTGGGAGACATAGGAGCATGAAATATAACTTCCAGGCACTTGGGCAAGGTCACACATTCAAGATTAAACAAGATGATTATAAATTCCTGACAGGTTTCTTTTAAAACTCATTCACATCATTTTTAAATTGTCTTACTCTATACATTCTTAAAAATTATATCAGACATGGGCTTAGGAGATATAAAAGATCTGTGCAAAGAGATACCAACGGGAGACTGTGGAAGAATATTCTGTGACTCGAGAAGATATTTTCATATTATCTGTATTCAACACTAAAAAGTCAGGGTATGAAATAACACAACCACATTTTTGTTAAGATTCATTTATTTTATTTCACATATGTGACAGTTTTGCCTCTGTGTGTGTGTGTGTGTGTGTGTGTGTGTGTGTGTGTGTGTGTGTGCCTGTGCAGGTCAGAATAAGTCAACTGATTCCCTGGAACTAGAGTAATGGATGGTTGTGAGTCACTCTCTGAGTGCTGGGAACCAAGCATGTGTTCTTTTCAAAAACATCCAGCTGACAGCCTCATATAAACACACACACACACACAGAGAGAGAGAGAGAGAAAGAGAGAGAGAGAGAGAGAGAGAGAGAGATAATGAATGTGTATGGAAGAAGATATAAAATAAGGGATATTAACAATGGGAAGAAATAAAATATTTTTTTAAAAGTTTAAATGGTAAACATAAAATTTATTTTTTATTTTTGCTTCTTGATACATCATCTGGGTTTACCAAACATAACTTTTGAGGTAAGAAAATCTTAAATTTAAAAATACATAAGTGGATACATTCAACTACACTGTAGGACAGCCTGCAAGTGAATCACATGGCATGTCCCATTTGCCAACAATGAAGGTGGACCTGTCAAGCCAGCCATGTAGATGGCTTCAGACTGCCTGCCAGCCATCTGGGTTGTCCACCTGGCTGGAATCTCAGGGTCCTTTACCGGAGTGAAAACAGGAAGTGCCTGTCTTCAGGGACAGCTCAGTTTGGGGGTTTGGCATCTGCCCTTGAAAAAGTTCTTCACGGATCAAGACAGCAGAGTTGCATCAACGACATTCCAGTCACCTTGAAAAGTCCACAGCTTCCAAGAAGCAAGTAAAAAGTAAGGACTTTCTCCAAGGACCATTCCATTTACTGTTCCAGAATCCCAACTCCTGCTTCATCGAAACACATGATGGTTTGGACAACAACTTACACCCCTGATATGGGATGTCTTTGTGGATGCTGTGAATACCATTGGATAATAAAGGAATTGTTTGGCCTATGGCAGAGCAGCTTAGAAGAAGGTGGCAACCTAAGCATAGATATAGGGGAAAGAGGGCAGGAGACTAGATCCAGCTGCCCAAGAAACAATATGTAATGGAGTACAGGTAAGCCACAGGCCACATGGCAAGATAGATTAAAAAGAAATGGGCTGAGTTACGATGTGAGAGCTAGCTAGCAATAAGCCTGAGCCATAGGCTGAAGAGTTTGTAATTAATATAAGTCTTGTCTGATTATCTGGGACCAAGTGGGGCCATGGGGCCGAACCTTAAGCTAGGCCAGGCTGCAGGCAAGAGATTCATTCAGACCTTGGGCCGGATGGTTCAGAAATTTCTTACAACACACCCTCATTCTTTTTAATGGAAAACAGGAGTGTGGGAGTATAATTCTGAGGCAAGGCTGCATGTAGAAGCGTTAGGCTTCAATCCCAGAATCCAAAATCAATCAATGAAGAACAGGAAGAGGAAGACAGATGTGAACCCTAGTGGCTAAGCGGCAGGAGAATATCTCCTGTTATCTCCTGTTATGGAAAGCATTCTAGCTTTGCTCTCTCCTTGTTCCAGGAGGATCTTCTTCAAGGGCAGACTCACTCCAAGCCCCCAAATTGAGCAGTCCTTGAAGGCATGAAGCCATTCTTTCTGGTTTTCAGTCTGGTAAAGGAGCCTGAGATTCCAGCCAGGTGGACAACCCAGATGGCTGGCAGGCGGTCTGAAGACATCTACATGGCTGGCTTGACAGGTCCACCTTCACTGCTGGCAAGTAGGCTTGCCATGTCATTCACACTTGCAGACTGTCCCACATAGAGCTGCTTCTACCTAGCGAGGCTCTAACCATCTGTAACCGGATTTATCTACTGATAACCCAAAATGCATCAAAAGCAGTCTGGACTTTGCAAATGTGGTCAAAAGGGGAACTTTCTCATCAAGAAGCTTCATTATGGATGATTTATGTATTACTTTGGCTGATTTTGGTATATAAATAATCATGGGAGCACCAAGCAGGATGTTAATTATTTGATGTGGTGATTTAGAAATAACCCATTATTGAGCATTTTCTTAAATTGTTTCTGGTGCCCTGTTAGCACCCTTCCATAAATGTAATGAAGCTGTGGGTGGTAACGATAGTCCTTGTGGTGTGGGATCCAGCCATCACTGTAGACTAGCTTAACACACTATGGAAGCACCAAGAAAGGTGAGCCCTTACCCTCTATCTATCCACCTGCAGACCCCAGTAGTCTCCTCCTGGCTGAGGTCTGTCACTGGAGGAAATAACTTTAGGACTGGAGAAAGAGCTATCCATGACCCTTTTATAGGGCCAGAAGGTCCAATAAGAGATGCAGGTTGCCGATTTTTTCCCCAATATTGAAAGGATTCTAGGAAAGAGTAGTGTTTAATGGAGAAAGCATTTTGAAGTAAAGTTTTAAAAAATTATATGCTTCTCCCAGTTTTCATTTGCAAGGGAAATACATCACCACTTTTCCCAAAGGGCATTTTCTAACTTTTCAGAACTAAGAATTTGACTTCTGTATACAGTTTGGGCAAGCACTCCCAAGAGGGATTACAGTAATGCAAATTCAATGGTGGGGGAAAAAAAAGTGTGGCTTTGTTTTGTTTTAATGAAAACTCCAAGTCTCCTATATAAGAGGGATTAGCCCTCTACCCCCCACACTAACTATACTGAAATCTACATGAGACAATTGCAGAACAAATGGACTTCTCAAGAATTTGGACCACTACAAATCAAGGACTTACATTAGCATTTCTTAGCACTGAATCTTGTAAGCAATCAGTGTCACTAAGTAGCCTGAATTTCTGTGCTAACCCAGTGCATTTATTATCTTGACTTTTATTAATTCTAATTTTTGCAGTACATAATTCCTTTCCCCCTGGAGGCTAAGCTTATTTACAGAATAAACCATGCATAGAATTACCCATAACTGTCATCATTACCCTAGGATGTCAAAATGGACACAATGATTCCCAGGGCTTCAATTTTAAAACAATTTTACTTGTTTTTTTTTGTTTTTTTGTTTTTTTTTTTTAAGACATGTTCAAACACAGTTCAGGCTGGCTCAGAATGACCTTGAACTTCTGACCTCTTGCCTGGAGGTATAAGCATGTACCACCACCATGTTCAGACTTGGTTTTATGCAACACTAGGGACTGAAGCATGACAAAGAAGCATTTTAACAACTGAAGGACATCCCCAACCCTTGATTTTAGCTTTTGAATTTTAAGCACTATAAAAAATAAGAAGATAAAAGAAAGAAACGTAACCCATAATACTGTCAACTATAACAGTACAGAGCAATTGCCACATGCCTCACAAGAGGTGGACAGTTTGAACAAATATGCTCACTGTCAAAGCTGTTTGTAAATCTAATGTGCCCTGTGAGGGAAATGAATGGTTTCTGTCAATTTAGCATTTGTAAGAAACCGACATGAATGAAAAGACTTCCTCAGAGGGCAGAGCCCATTGCTTGTCCTCTACACACCCAGAGTGATCAAGTAGGCATTCAATCAATGGCAAGGTACTTGTTGGAGAGCCCAGGCCTAGATAAGACCTCTCCTGACAGAAGGAGTCCATGTTGAAAGTTAGTGGTGTTCCCCAGCAGATGTGATTGTAGCTGACTCTGCTTGGTGGGGCAAGGTAGTGTCCTAAATCAAATAGCACAATTCTGCCACCAGAGAGAAAAGTCAAAAATGCACTACTGGGTCAGTGTCTCAGCCCCAGTGGCAGATAACACACTGGGAAAGAGGTTCCTATCTAATGCCCCTCCGGCTGAGAGGCCCTGGCAAGAAGTAACAGGATGAGCTTCTTGGATGTGTTTTGTGGAGCATGCTCCCCTATGATTTGCTGCCACTGGTCCATAGGGGACAGGGTAGGAACACATGAGTGGCATTTGGAGGAAGCAACCTGACAGAATGTTTCTTATACCTGTGAAACCTGACAAAGCCTTATGCGCTGTCCACCTGTTTCTTTGTTTTGCTTTTCTATTAAATGGCTCTTACTGTATTTTCTGGGAGTGTTAATCTACAATGGATTAGGTGTCTTGGAGCAGGTAGGTGGGAAAGGCCTACTACATTTGGGATCAAGTTTGCATGAACAATTTGTACATTATGCTTGCAAAGATACTGATTTGCCTACTGTCGTCTCTTAAATTAGTTGAATATTAAGGTTCTCAGAAGTAGGTAATTTTGCCCATGTGTAATATATTAAGCTCCCTTGATTAACATCTGAATTAATCTAGAAATATTTGAATT
Organism: Sigmodon hispidus; assembly: GCA_004025045.1. Classification (NCBI taxonomy): domain Eukaryota; kingdom Metazoa; phylum Chordata; class Mammalia; order Rodentia; family Cricetidae; genus Sigmodon; species Sigmodon hispidus. Next base: position 16,492 of record PVIH01004850.1, read on the forward strand.
GAGGGCCAATGAGATACCAAATAATCAAAACTGTTCTGAGGAACAGAAATATTAATTAACATTTCCTTTGGAAAGAAGCAGCTCTATGGTCCAGTTTGGGATCATTCACTCCATCCCACAAACAACCCCCCACTCACCAAGGAGGTATAGCATACATCTACAGATTTAGAATTCTGGGCAGGTCAGAAACATAAAAGTACTTAGTCATAGACATGTGACACTTTCCCCCCTCAAGACAGGGTCTCAACTATAAACCAGGCTGGCCCTGAATTCACAGAGATCTACCAGCTTCCAGTTCCCAGAATGCTGAGATCAAAGGCAGGCAAGCATGACACCCAGCTGAAATGCATACTGATGTCTGTGGTGGATAATCGTGGGTGTCAACCTGACTGCTTCAGGAATCATCTAAAACCCAAGCTGCTGGGCACTCCTGAGAGGGATTTTCTTGACCAGATTATTTGAAGCAGGAAGATCCACCCTAAATCTGGGTCTTCTTCGGGATTCCAATGTAGACTGAAGATCAGGGCTCTCCAGAAATCCTCCTGGCCCTCAGGGTCAGATTAGGACTGCAGAGTCATTCAGGCTGGTGGACTGAATGAGAACAGCCATTGTTGGACAACACTCACCACATGCCATAAGCCTGTCTGTCTGTCTATCTGTCTGTTCCTAGTACCCTTACTGTGAGACAGCATCTTAATTGGGAAGCACCAATCTAGTTGATAAAGTCAAGTAACTCTAGAGTTTTCATAGTCATTTCTCTTTTTCAATAACAAATGGACCTGACCCCACCCAACCTGCTATCATAGCAAGGCAGAGACATATGGGATAAATATATGTATAGCCATAGCAGGTAAGCTGCTCCAGGACGGGAAGAAGCTCCCCTGCCCACCCCTGCCATCTATAGCAGTCCAGCTGCCCAGGTCCTAACTTGTTTTTGTGGGGAATTATTATTCTGGTTTGATCTGAAGTATCCCCAACAGGCTCATATCTCTGAATGGTTGATCTTCCCGGGTGATGCTGTTTTGGGGACACTGTGGAACCTAGAGCAGGAGACATGGTTGGCACAGGAAGTCACTGAGACAGGCCACCGACTGTTGTAAACTGGCTTCTGGCTTCCGTTCTCTACTTCCTGATTAGTCAGGTGAACAAGTTAAGTTGTAGGCTCTTACTACCACAGACCTAACCCAAGAGACATGCTCTCTCTCTTGCAAGCACGAACCCCAAACCCTCTTCCCCCAAGATGCTTTTTGTGTATTGTCTTGCAGCAAGTAACTAACATAGGATCATTCTCCTCTTATTCCCTAAACCCCACACACCTAGATGGCTAATTCTAACAGTCCCTTGTTTTCTGGGCCATCTTCTGGACCACTCTGGGAGGTATGACGTTATTCTTCCCTGTCAATGCACCCTGGACCCAGACCAGAGCCGAGGCAAAGCTGAAGCAAGGATTGACTCCTTTCTGCTTGGCCTCACCTCTGCTGAGATACTTCTCTAAGAACCACAGTAGAGCAGGACTTTGGTGTTGGGGTTCTACAGACAACTGCCCCCCACCAAACTATTTCTGCCTGCTCCCTTGACACTTCTAAAGTACTCAGGAATGACCCATTGAGCTGGGTCAATACCACATTGATCTTAGTGGGAGAAGAATCGAAACATAAATGGTATATCACAGCCTGGAGAGAGAAAGCTCTGGGAAGAGAAAATTCATGTCAGGGCTTGACAATATCTCTCCTCCACCCATCGGCAAACCCTAGCTCCCATTCAACATCTGGCTTCCCAGTTCAACAAACAATAATAATACACTTTCTCTTAATTCCTCACCTCAGCCTCCTCGGCTCCTCTGTTTACTTCAGAGGCAGCCCTCAGAAATTCACACCACTTCTACAAGGTCATGTGGCCAGTAAAATGAAGGGCGATGGGGAATCGGTTTCTCTTCCAACCACCAAACCACGAGGTCTTTGTTAAGGTCAAAATTATCATGAAACATTATTTACATAGTACACAAGAGACGCAGCTCTGCAGCTGTTACACACACGAGCTGCAGCGTGCAGTAACACAAAATAAAAAGATAAGGAAGAGCCCTGCGATTTACTTACTATTCACGTAAACATTAAATGTCACAGAAGCGCTGACGTCAGAGTTGGACACCTGAAAGGTGTATGTGCCTCCTTCTGTGCCTTTTAGTCTAGTCAGATGAAGCTCGTTCACATATCTACAAAGGAAGGACAATAAATCAACTCTGGGTGGACAGTCTGTACTAAAACTGAAGTCTCTGTCACTGACTGTTTCTACTTGGGAAACAATGCTTATATGGAGGAAAATATCAGTGAATCATTTCATTCAGTATTAACAGTAGAGAGAGAGGAGGAGGAGGGAGGAAGCAAGAGAGAGAGAAGTCATTCTATTTGGGACAAGCATGTGCATGTGAAGACAGAAGTAGGCTAGCCAAACCTGGGGGCCACTGTCCCAGGCTATCCTCCTGACCACTTCCTATTCTGCCCACACTGTAGCAGCACCTGGGAAACCCTAGCTCAGTAGCCCGCACACACCCTCCATTTTCATATCAACTTTTTATTTAGGCCCTTGGGATCCGCATAATCAAGAACTCCACCACCCATTGTTACTTTACCTTGCTTCTATCAATAATACTATCTCTTAGTGTTCTTTTTACTCCTAAATTTCCTTTCCCAGAGTCCCCTGCAATATTTGTTATTTAAGTACCTGCTCTACTCAGGGATCTACAGGATGGCTAGAGTTAGTGTGGGCTCTAGATGGATAGATCAGCCGCACGGGCCATGACTGACTTTGCATACTCACTCTCCTCTCAGCAGACAGCCTGCTGCTAGATGAGACTTTCTAATCTCAGCCTCCTGTGCAGATGCCTCTCGCTGTCCTGTGCCTCATCTACAGGCCTGTCTCCATGTCCCCATGGACCGCTGTTGTGGGTGCAGTGCAGCACACCTCACATTTGTAACCTTTACCCAAGGGTCATCTTGAATGACCAGGTACAGAATATCGGTGCAAAGTTCCCCACGGTCCTCACTCAGTGGCTGTCCTGTTCCCTCAGCTTTCTCTCTGCATACACCCCCATGCCACTCAGCCCCTGTGTCAGGCACAGCTTTAGGGAAGTGGGTCTACGGTCATTCCTTTTTTAAACAAATGCAACAAGATCACAACCTCAGAGCACTCAGCTGGGCTACTCCTCTCCTGCCTGGGTACTTCCCAATTCCATCCTCTTCGGCCCAGCCCTCAACAGTCCAGGCTAGCTTACCAAGTCTCACTTGTATCCATCCAACAGTCAGCAGTTCATAAATGTGAAAGTTCATAAATGTGAATAACAGCAGCTCTACCCAGTGACCAGTCCCTTATTGGCCATTTGATCTTGGTCACATCCCTTCACCCTCTGTAGCTGATTTCCTTGAGCACAAAAATGGGGAAATTGAGAGTGTTCCAGAGCCAATGAGATGAGTGGGTAGAGATGCTCTCACAGGTACTCTAGTGTGATCCCTGGGATGCACGTAACGGGCAGGAGAGAACTGACTCCCAAAGGTGGACTCTGACCTTCACACATACTTTAGGATGCATTACGTCACTGCATCATTACATAGCCATACAATAACAAACTACGTTTTAAAAAATTAAGTGCTACATCTAAGGTTTGTGCTGATGTGTGTAAGATATATATGACAAAAACAAATGAAAGCACATAAGGTATTATTTACTGCTACCACTGGAACTATAATGTTTTGAAGAAAAATAATTGACTGCCTAGCCCAAGGCTTAATAATTTATAGTTGCCCTCAGAGTTTTAATAAAGTAGTAACAATACTAACTTTCCTTTCTTCCTAAGGAGAATTATTGTGTCCTGAAGATATGCCAGTCATTGCTTTGAGTTACTCCTAAAACTAAGAGAAAAGTAATCCTCACTTTGCAAATGAGAAGCTGAGTCAGTACACATTTATATGTATGGTGCGAACATTCTAAACGCACAGGAAAATGGAATTCTCGGCTGAGGATACACAGGGAGCTCTTCATCTGGCATCTTCCCATCAGCACAGGACATGAAAAGGTGGCTGGGAGAGAAGTATACAAGCCCCTTTCTTACCTGATGCTACTGTTGCTATCGGATCTGAGATAATCTTCCCCCTTGTTAGTGGAGGTTCTGTTCATATATATCCACTGCTGGTGTTCAGGTTTGGGGTAGGCCTCATATTCGACAACCAAGTCTACATTTTCTCCATCATTTACAAATACAGTAGTGTTCTTCACAGGGAAGATGTTAATGAATCCTTTATCTAATTGTAACAGAATAAGACAGCAATCAATATTCACAACTGACAAGAACACACATCATCTTAGGATCACACAAATGATAACTTCCAGTGTTAACTAGCAACCAGTGAGAAGATATGAGCAAGCCATGTGTCAGCCTCCTTCTGTTCTTCACTGCATCCCTGGATGGGACAGACACACACCAAAATCCCTGCCCTGCAATATTGCTGCATAACTAGCAATTCTCTAAAAGGTCCTCTCCATCTGCTGGCCTTGGTGCTTGTGAGGTTCAGATTCTAGGGTATTTCACTAAAACAGCCCCTACCCAGACCCAGAAGATTTATAAATGCAGTAAGAGAGAACCACTGAATATAAGCTCTCAAGTGTGATAAAAACGCCAAAGACAATATTACTACATCTGAAGAAAAGGAGAGTTGGCCCTTTCATACCTCATGTCATCACACCATGGGCCATCAGTCAGACAGCATCTTAACATGAAAACTGGGCTTTACCTCTTATGAGAGAGGAGGGGCAGACGTGGATGGTTTTTGGAAGCAACAAAAGAAAAATATAGTAAAGGGTATATTTGAATTAAGACAATGGGAAAGAACATTAAATGGAAAAAGACTATTTAGCTAAACTAGTAATTAAAATAAGGTAGCACTTTCCATTTATTAAAAATAGCAAAACTAATTTAAAATAAACCCAAGAATCTCGAGTGTGTTCGGAGAAGCATGGAGAGTCCCACCCGGCAAACTGGCACGCTCCTCCTCAGAACCAGTTAGCAATCGAGATTCTTTTTTTAAATTATCTATTTTTAAGTCTAAATCCTATAATTTCCATTTGAGAACTCTTCTTAAAATGGGCTAGAGATGTACAAAGTGTCATTTGTACAGGTTACAATGGCTCTTGAAATGACAGAACATCAGTGAAGTAAACAATACAGCCTTGGAGATGGTTATATAATAATCCACACACAAGTCTGAAAAAGAGCAATAAACTAATTGCCTGATATTATTTTTATAGCCACCATTTAGAGGATGCTTACTATGTGCCAAAAACTGCTCCAGGCATTTTAGCATGCATTTTATTTAATAATTATGACATTTATGCTTACAATCATTCTAGAACATAGAGATATAGCCTCTCATTTTTAGATGAAAATAGAGTTATGGGTTTTCTGTGCATATGTGTGTTTTTAGTGTCTATGGGTATGGTATATTCACGTAAAGAGCGTGAAGATGTCTGACAGGCTAAAGGAGCACTCCAGGTGTTTCCCTCATCATGGTCCTTCCTGATGCATTGAGATAGGTTCTGCCAATGAGTCAGAGACTCACCATTTTAGTAAGACTAGCTAGCCAAAGAGCTCTGTCTCTGTCCCCCAGGATCAGGAGTTACAGTCATTCATGCACAGTGATGCTTAATGAGTTTTTTGTTGTTGTTTTGGAGTCTGGGGGTTTTTTGGGTAGGTGCTGAGGATTTGAACTCATCTCCTGAGGTTTGCAGAACAAGTAAGTAATCTTATCCACTAACTCACTTGCCCAGCCACAGCTCAGAAACTTAGTGACAACTCTAATTTATAGGTAATACTTGTAATCTCTAATTTATAGATGAAATTGATGACTTATATTTGGATCCAAAGTTATATAGTAAAATCTAGTTTTGAACACAGGTCTAAGAGAAGCCAAGAATGGCCTCTTTTTTTAGTCTCTATACATTTTAAGTGAGAGAGAATAAGAAAATGAATAAAGTTGTATGTATAATGAAAATATACATTTACAAAAATAAGCAAAATACTCAAATCTTTAAAAACAGCTACATCAAGTTAAAGTTTAAATTTTACTCTATTTCATTTTCAAATGCTTAGAATTAATTGTAAATTCTTTCTAACTTTGTAGTTATCTACATATACATAAGAGGTTGTCATTACGGTTTTTAAAGCTCTCTGGTTACCTATAGGTTCAGAGGCAAAAACACAATCCAGTGTCCTCTAGCTACTGAACCAAGTCAAAAGGGATTGTTACCAGTGTGGAATGAAAAAAATCATCTAAAATTAAAAACTGGAGCTGGAACTGGTTCTTATCCTAACATCAGAATCCCAAACAACATAACCAAACCCTGCCATTCTTTACTACAAGGGGTTTTTATTGTTAGAGTTTGCTATGTTAAAAGAATAAACACTGTATCACAAGGTCATATGCCTAGATACTGCACAATGAAAACAATGTCATGGTTACCACAGAAAAGACATGTAAGTGATCCTTGGTTTTCTGTAGTCTACTTTGCTCAATATAGGTGTTATGATTTGACTATAAAAAATACTGCCCCTAAGGCCCATGTATTAAAGGCTTGGTTGCTGGCAAATGGGCTTGAGGGAACTGACTGGATCATGAAGGTGGTATCCATTGGTAACTCTACTGCTCAATGGAATTGAGGTTGTTGTTTGGAGGAAATAGGTCAGTAGGGTATGCCTCTGAAGAGTCTATCTTGTGACTGGCCTTTCTTGGCTCACTCTCTGCTTCTTGGCTGCTACAAGGTGAGCATCTCTCTTCTGCCTTCCTGCTCCACTGTGGTGTTCCAAACTTGCCCCAAGTCTTCAGTCCTGGCACCATGAGTCACATGACCCTTTCCTCCCTTGAACCACTCCTGTGGGTGTTTGTCAGAGTGCCTGACAACACAATAAAATTCCTTTATGTAGTAGACCAAAGCTTTCAATTTCTATAATGTAAGAATTATTAAGACTCTGCCTTAGGTACTATAACATAAAAAAGAAAGGTCTAAACAAATTGTATTTATTTTTTTCCAAGCACTTCTTCTGCATCAAGAAATTGGCAGTACACATTCATGTTTAATCAGATTCAAACTCTATGTCTGATATTTCCATAAAAACCTACCTCTTCTCATCTCCAATCCTGTGGGAGCTAGAGAATGTTTTTTTCTAAGAGGAAATGCAGAGTAGGTTAAAAAAAAAAAGCTAAGTAGCAGCATCCCTAACCCAAAACCAGGTCAGTCTGTCTGCTCTTGCCACAAAAACCAACCAAAAGGTAACTGCGGGAAATGGTTGGTGTGTTCATTTGCTTCAACAATAATAAACTTTTATGATCAATATGCAACCCTGTAACATCATGTTGTAGGCCTTCACTATACGCAATTCTAAATATTAAAAAAATAAAAGTTAGTGGAGTCCCACAGTCTTAGTCTAACACCTATCCCATGTTGGATCCAAATCCCACTCCTAGTCCTGACATAATCACCCTCTCTTTGTCTTTTCCTGCTCCTGTCCTACCTAAGCCACTCCTAACCAACGACAAAACCAGATTCGAATTTCACAGCCACAGAGCTGGCTTTCCAGTCACACATTTCTAATTCTTGGAAACTGATGAATGGATTTTTAAAATCCGATTACATACAACAATATGCTCAAAACATCCTTACTAATTGCTTTCTGGAGCTGAAGAGGATATATCAACATGCTCTCTAATCAACTTAGCAAATTAGTGCTTATGGAGTTTAATATTTTAAAAGCATAGCCCTCCATTCAAATTAATAAATGGCTCACGATCACATTTGGGGATAGAGGAGTACACTTTCTATGTGATGACTCTATAATTATAAGCGGTGTCTTCTCTGTGTTTGTCTGTTGAGAGACTTTCCATTAAGAACTTGGGCAGAAACACCAAATTTTTTTCTGACATTACTAAAGGAGGTAAAAAAAAAATGAAAAAACACAGAGCTCTGTTTCATAAATTACTGAAATCTGGGGTGGGGTAAGGGAAAAGACGAAAACAAACAGTGCATTGCTTTCCTGCTGTTTACAAAAATGAGTTTCACCACATTATGTGTGTGTTATCAAAAGCAAGTAGCAAAAAAAAAAAAAAAAAGGTTGCATTAAAAAGGCATGAATATATATTAACTATAATAAAGATAGAGTTTTTTAAAAAATAAACACCCACAAGAACCAAAAGTTTATGAAAAAAATAATTTTGAGATAATTATTATTGGTCTAGGTAAAACAAAAGTAACAAGGAACCCATTATGTAGCTGTTTGTGAAATAAACACTGGTGGAATTTCTAGCATTGGGAAGACCAAAGCTAAACCTACTGTGCAGAGCAGATGTGGAGAACCCGGGGGGCGGGGGCGGCAGAGAGAACTCCCAGGACCCTGCTCTATCTAATGGAGGCTCTCCAGGTTCCCTCCTGAAGGTGTAAGCCCTGAGTTCTAAAGCTACAGAGCAAAGAAGGAGAAGAGGGAAAGGTTGGAGAAGCCCAGCTCCACACAGACCACAAAGGGCCTGCAGTCAACAACCGACAAAAACAATGCTCAAAAGAGAAATCCTCCAGGCTCTGCACAACTGTGATGCCCGACAAAGACCATCGCTGCTCATTTCCAAGCTCAAATCACTCAGCAAGGGCTAACATGTGAGGGGAATTCAGGGTATGGTTTGCTGGCTGGGGAGCCGGGAGTCCAAAGTGACAGTTCTCTATCTTTTGGGTAAACTGGGAGGATCTAGTTTGGAGTTGCTCTGGCAAGAAGCTCCAGGGATAATATTCCTTCACTCATTCATTCATTCGGTGATAATAAATTCTCCGAATCAGTTCTTAGAATCCCCATTTGCATAAAAAGGAAGCTGTCTAATAATTTCCTTTTTCACTATTGCCGGTAATTTATACATTCCCATAGAGATATTTACCTACTACTTTCAAGGTTGTTGTGACATTTGCTGATCCAAAAGTATTATTGGCATAACACACGAACACTCCAGAGTCATTAACTCTTACTGGGCTGATCGTCAGCATCTCCTGGCGTTCATAACTGAAGTCACCCTGATGCCAGCTACTCTGCTTCACCTGAGCTTTAATCTGTGGTTTGCAAAAGGGAGGGAAAAAAAAAATCAAAGATTACCATATAATTTATATTCAGGATCTTTCCTAAATTAAAAATAGCAGCAATTAACTTCTCCATATTAGCATTCATTATACGCTACTGAGGAGGAATAATAAGGCGTCGTGACAAGTCTGCCACTGGAACCCTTCATATCACAGGATTATACTGAAAGATAGTCATTATGAATGATTGGGGTAAAAGAGAAAATTCATTCCAAGTATTAGTTTTCGGTAGTCACCATGGAAGAGATATTACAGAATCCTGGTATTTTACAATGAGTCAGCACACTTATGTCATATTAACATTTCCTACCCTGCCCGCTTTGAGACAGAATCTCCATGTAGCCCAGGATGACCTTCAACTTCTGTCACTTGCCTCCCTCCATCTGAGTGCTGGGCCCCAGACACATGCAACATCAAAAACAATTCATGTTTGTGTTATGCGCTAAACCTAGGACTTCATGCACGACAGGCAAGCAGGTTCAGTGAGTTCCACCTTCCATCCGTCCCTCCTGCTACATTTTTTTATGTATGTATATACTGACTGGAAGGAAACTTGGAATCTTTTTATTAACATTTAGTACCTTCAAAAATAAAATGAGAATCAGAATATATCCAGCTGACTTGGAGGTTCACCACCACCAGTTACCAACCCAGTCACATTTTCTTTGCTGAAGGAATGAGGCACATGACACATACAAGACCACATCACAAAGCCTTCGAGCAGGCTGACAAGAGAGGACCATGGCTCTGCCCTTGTGACATGCCTGCAGACCACACAGAGGGATATGCGTGCATAGGAAGTATCATGGGAAAACTTTAATACAGGCAGTGCTACTCCACACTTGCTGCAGTGTGCACACATTTCCATTCCAGTCGGGATACAACATGGACTAAAGAAAACAAGCAAGCAGGAGCAGATACTAGCAAAGATCAAGGGCAAGGTGATGGCCAGCTCCATGGCCCCAGTGGTGCCAGCCCAGCAGCTGGTGCTGGTAAGGGGAAGGACACTGGAAAGGAGCTGGGCAGGACACGCAGGTCCTCAGATCAGCTGTGTCTAAGGGACATAACAGAAGACAAAAGTTCCAGGATGTGACTGCAGCGACACTTGAAACAACATGAATATTCACGGGGTAAATGTCACAATAGATTATGTCTATTAGGAAATGAGAGAGATGCTTCTATTACTTAGCAGAGAAGGGACAGGGTAGCACACATCTGTAGTGCCAACACTAGGGAGCTAGACAGGCTGATGGCTACAGGTTCAAGGCCACCTGGGCTACAATTGTGAGAAGCTATCACAAACAAAGCCATCAGTCAAAAAACTGCAACCAAGTGGAAAATGCATGCACATGGGGAAAAGACAAGAGAGACAAACACGGAAACCATTCGGGCTACCTGGCATTAATGAGGATTAGCCATTTGTGACCATGGAGCATTTCAAATGTGGCTGTTGTGAGTAAACATAAAATATATCTTAGATTCTGGTTACTCAGCGTTATCTCAGATGCAGAGCACATTATAAATAACTTTTGTGTATGTTAATTTTAGTAAAAATGATAGCATTTCATATTACTGGGTCAAATATGACATTAAAATCACTTATTTTTGAAATGTGCCTGCTAAAAAATCTTAAGTGTCCTCTGAAGGTCACAGCATATTTTTATTACATGTACAGCATTGCTAGCTACTGACACAGACTATGCCTCCCCCACCCATTTCTTGTATAATTGTAGTTTAAGAATTGTTCTTCATGGCTGGGAAATGAAGGCCTTACATATGCAAAGCAAGTGCTCTGTTACAGAGCTAACGCCCAGCCTACAATATTTGGAATCCTGTTACATTAAAATAAGCACACATAAAAGTTGATGGCCCAAGGTTTAATAAAAGTAGGAGAATCAATGTGGCCATTAACTGGCTATGAGCACTTGATCAACTCAAAGACAAAGCTGGCCTTGGTGTCTTGTTTCTAAAAGGTATGAGCTTTAGAGGCCTTTCTCATATTGATGCTATAGATCCCAAGCTATCCCTTCTAGGTGTTTCTAAGTGGGGGGAAAAAAATCTGTCATGTCCTAGCATAGGATCACTACCAAAACAAAACAACGCCCGCTCCCATGACCGGTAGGCTACTGTGACTCCTCTCTAAAGCCACAGTAACAATAGATGGAACACCACTTCCTCCTAGGGCCAGAGGGGCCCCAAAAGGGTGCTCAGTACAAACTCTGAGATGTTCAGTGCAGAACAAAATCACTTAGTCAAAAATGGTGTTCTAGTAACCATCAAGGATCATAATTCAGCACCCACACACACACAAGCTCAGAGGTGAAAGCAAACACACATGTTAGCAGTTAGAAGAACCAGAAAAGCCAGCTGAGGCGACCGACCACCACAGAAATCCTGAGACTCGTGTTTGAATACATAATCACAATAGCTCTTTAACGTTTCATTGTAGCCTCAATTTCTCATGAGTCAAACTTCCTCTAAATGGTTAGGACTAAACATTATAGATTTTTAAAATAATCTCATAGTGCTAACAGCATTCCAAATTATGCCAAAGGATCAATAAAAGATTCATGGTGAACCCTGGCAGAGAGCCAGGAGTCCCATCTGCAAGTCACACATTGCATGCTGTCTGCACATGATTTGGTTTTCTTTAACCCTTGGAGGCACACACTGGGATCTCCCCGAAGAGCTCCTAACACTAAAGACTTAGCTACCATAGCCAGTGGGTTAATTGGGAATGGCAAGCAGGGCTCCTGGGAAACGAGGTTCAGAAGAAAACCACCTGGGGCAATTGATTCTCATCTTAAAAGGGGTAATTTTCAAGTATACACAGGCTTGAATACACACACACACACATAATCTAAATTGTTCTCTCATCTGAAATCAAGGATTATAGAAAGCCAATTAATATAGGATAGTGCTCTGTAAGGGTAGCCCAAAATCCATACAGAAGCTATTATTTTTATTAAATTAGATGGTCTAAAAACTAAAACTTGAGCCATTGGTTTAAAAGAAAGAGCCAGTACAATCCATTCTCCAGGCCAGTGGCAGGCTTCATAGACGAAGCAAGATATCATCCATCATGGTTTGAACAAACACCATCATTATGCGGATCACCATGGTTATGCGTTTAGTACAAAACTCTTTATGCAGGCATGAAACTGCCAATGTTGAACATTGGCCAAGAGGAAGAGGAGGAATAAAATATATTTCTTTTTTTCATTTCACATTCCCCCATGTAAAAATAAAGAAGAACTACTGCTGACTAGGTAATCATCTCACTAAAATTACTTAAAAATAGAAAGAAAATTCAGTCAATGGGAATTTTAATGCAAAATATTAGGAAAATAAAGTGTTTTAAAACCTTTGTTATTGAAGTATTTAGAATCAAAAGAGAAGAAAAGAAATATCCAAATAAACTGTCTAAACTTGGATAGACAGTGTCCTTGCTTAGCAGGCATGATGCCTTTGGGTTCAAGCCTCAGCACAGAACAGAGATGGGAGAGAGTGGAGCACCTGGCTACAATTTACTTAAGATACGCCCAACACAGCATCTGACATATTGTAGGCATTCAATATATATTTGTCAACTGGATGAGAACATAAACATGTCTAAATGCTTCACACTAAAGATAATCATTTTATCAATAGCAACTAAAACAAACAGAAAACCACTACCAACTTAATCTCGGGTAACCAGCCTCACAAGGAAGAATCCGAACTGTACAAAAAGAGAACTCCATCCCCAGCCACTCTTTGGGGATGAGAAGAGCTTTGTGGACCACATATGACATCATTTGCTCTGCACAAGGAGAGGAGAGAAGGTTGCTGACACCTCTTGCTATCATCTGGCCTAAGCAGACTATTTACCGGAAGGTTACAAGGTTATTCATTTGTTTTGTTGGGTTTTTAAAATTTTCCTTACTAAAGTCATTTAAAAAGAAGTGTTAAGTGATAACCTGAGGCTAATGCCCACTCTTTTCTCAAAATACAGTGAGAATGTTGCAGTTACTTGCCACTGATAATAATGCATATGTTGTAATATACACACCAGGCAAACAGCAAGCAGACCCACTTTGAGCAAGCTGCTACCAGCCATGACTGCCGGCAGAGTCACTGGCAGGCCAGGTTTGTAGAGAACTTGTACAATCTCCCACACAGGGACAGCCACAAAGCAAGAGGAAGGAACAGAGCTCCTTACCTGGGAGTTCCCCTTTATCCACATCGAGCCCACAGAACTAGACACATCTTTTATGGTGCATGTCACGGTAAACTTGTCCCCTTCTCTGAGGAGATGGCTTGTTTTGGGCACAGACACAATGGGAAGAGCTTTGATGGCTACAATGAAAAGAAATACGTACCTCAAGTCAGTCATCCCATTACAGCGTGAATTTTAACTTCTCTTAGTTTAACACGCCTTTTTCTTCTTTTTAAATTATATTTTTATTGTGTGTCTGTGTGGGTGTCTAAGAAAGCCAAAAGGAGGCTGTAGAATACTGTGGAACTGGACTTATAGGCAGACACAAGCCACTCAAGGTCAGTGTTGGGATTTGAACTCATCTTTCAGAAGAACAGGAAATACTTTTAATTTCTGAACCACCTCTCTAGGCCCAAACTTACTTTCCTTCACTGTGCATAGCATGCATTCTATCATTAAATAAAATACAAAACATAATACACACTAACCAATCTGTATGGCTTGCATAATAAAATATACCACAACTAATCCATTCAGCCCACAAGTATATTCATTCATGCTGAGTGAAAAAAACAAAAGTGTCCACTGAGAGATCATAAATATTTCTGGCTTTTCCAATCAGGTCGAAAAGTTAACGCAGTAAAGAGATTTAATCTTTAACTGGGACACACTTCATGATTTCTTGAGGACTCAACCTACAACTAAAAATACTCTCTTAGTGAGTATCTTTCCCATATATTATATAATCACACCTTATTTCTAAAAACTTCAGGTTTTAAATAATTAAAATTTTCTTCATTTTAATGAATACAGTTTTTTTTCAAAAGCAGATTAAAAATTCTCCTCATCAGTTCAATTCCAAAGTGATGCTGAATCTGAATGATAACTTTGAATCTAAATCCCAGTTTATCTATCTGGCTACTGAGAGGTTCAATGTGACACCACAGTCCTCAAGGTTCACAGGTTGAGGGCACTTTCTTTCCCAGAGCTTGAATGGCTTGGAAATGCATTAGAATCAAGCAGCTAAAGAAAAAACAATCACTTGGCCATAGCAAATTAAATAATAAAATCCTTGTGGACTAATTCTCTCAGATCAAATCTTCCCACTGAGTAGGATTCCCCAATCCAGCAAGTTTTGGGATGCCCTAAAGCAGTTTCACAAACAACTTAACTAGCAATAGCCATGGGCCAGTCACTCTGGATGAACTGCCAAATGTCTGTCCGCCATTGCTCTGGAAGCTGGTATTCTTACTAGTAGCTTGTGTCCTGATGCCCTAGGCCCCAAGAACAGGGTCTCCATCTCCCATGAGATGTAAGGAAGGAGCCATACCTGCCCGTACTTTCAGGATGAATTTGTCCGACACCACCCATTTGCCGTCTCGCTGGGCAGCACAGCGAAGGCAGAGCCGGTGGTAGGTGCGCTTCACATTTTTGATGGTGATGCCAGCCTTGGGGTTTGGGACAAATATCAGGTCCTTGGGGAGAGATTTCCCATCACACTCCCTGAGGGAATAATTGGACACCTGTGGATCTGTCAGAGGGCATCGGACCAGGGTATCATTGTCTTCTTTCCCATACAAGGGAGGATCAACCAGGAAAAGCATGGCAGGATCTATGAAGCAGAGCAAAGAGTCAGCGTGTTGCATGGCTGCACACGGACACTGTTTGTTTAGACAGGGTCTTACTATGCTGGCCTGGAACGTGTATGTAGACCAGGGTGGCTTCAAACTCACCGAGATCCACCTGCCTCAGCTGGGATTAAAGGTATGTACCACCACATGAAAACATTTTTAAAAGACTTAAAGCATTACAAGCTTGCATAAGGCAATAGCTTTCAATTTTTACTTTAATGTACATGCCTGAGTATGTAGCAGCCTGTCTGTATGTGGACTGTATGCACAGACTGAAGACAACGGGAAGTATCAGATCTCCTAAAGTTGGGAGTGGTTATGAGCTGCCCAGTGTAGGTACTGGGAACCAAACTGGGTTCCCAGTAAAACCAGTGTGAGCTCTTAGAGATGGAGCTTCCTCTCCAGCGCTAACACACAGGCCTTTTAAGTGGGTGTTACAGATTAAACACAGGTCCTCAAGCTTGTCTGGGGGGGCACTCACTTGAGTAAGCAAACCATCATCCCAGCCCCCTGAGGGTCTGCTTTAAAATTATCCTCTCCATCTGAAAATCAAATGTTACAAACACACAGAAATCTGTTGCCACTGAAATATACTTGTTTAATCATTTAATTAACGGAAGAGGAAAAAAAAAATCAAATCTTCATGAACAAACTATGATCAGAAACCACAGCTGGCTTTCTGCCAACGCTTTCCCTGTCACCAAGGTGTACAGCCTCCAACAAGATGTCATCTTCTTTCCTCCGAGTGACATAGACTAGCTAAGGGTCTAAACGGGAAGAAAGGTGAGAGCTCTGCCTGCTGCAGCCTCCTCAGACATGCAAGTGTCAATGCAGCCCAATCATTCAGCCTAATGGTACTTTCAGTACCACCTGGAAATTACAGCACACCTTCTCCAGTGTCCCCAGCAGCTTGGAGGTGGGTGTGGCAATTCAGGAGCTGAAGCCTGACGATAAACTGTGGCTTATCAGTTGAGCATGTGTCCTCAGCTGCCCACTTAAGGAAGGCCAACTGATAAAGCAGGCAGAGGCACAGTCAATTTTGTGGCAATCTTCCGAGGCAGCTTTATTAACCCGTTTGAACACGCTAAGATTTGTATAATTGTGTCTCCCTAACAACCCCCTAGGGGAGACTGCTCATCTTATCTAAAGCCCACAGTGAGAAGAAATGGAGGTGCTAGGCAGCACATCCCCCAGGCACAGGAGATACATCTATCTACTATATACTCACAGACCCATGAGGATGTTAGGAATGACGGGCCCAGTCCCAGCATAACCAGCGCTAGAACCAGCGCTAGAACCAGGCCTTCCGTTTCCTGTCCCCTCATTTGTCTCTTAAAGTATCCTTAGTTTTGTTTTCAGATCACCCAGAGGATATAGCTCTGCGAGTTCTTAACATCACAGCAAAAGCATACACACAAACTGCTAAATTTGTCTAGAAAATGAGGTATAGCTATAACTGTCATATCTCTGACTCTTGTTTCCAAGACATTGTAACTGCTAAAAAGAACCAACTCCAAAAGTACTTATGACCGTTAAGGGATGCTAAGCTGCCTGAGTTGTTTTTCTGGAATGTACTCTCTTAAGAGTGGGCCAAGTCTTTTGAAGTGCTAGTCTGTTTAGGCCTTTGGAGACCTTTGGTTCCCTGAAGTGTTTTTACTAAGCGAGAATATTTAGTATCTCAAGGCATTAAAATGCAGTTTTCCCAAAGGGCCTAATTTATTCTTAGGGTTGACTCCAAGCACCAGGTCAAATGGGCTAACCAGACTATAATCTAGTTATGGCCTTGCAGACCCCCAGCTGAGGTCACACTCAAAGCCCCTGGGAATCAAAAAGCTGGGGGAAGCTAGCAAAGGAAAACATTTATGTTAGACCTTCTAGAACCAGCCTGCAAAATTCTGCCTGTGGTTTGCTCACATACCTGCCACCTAAAAGTAAGAACAGGATGCCGGAGACAGCAACACAGGAAGCCCAGCACTTACCTCTAACAAACACATAAATAGAGCTTCTGAGGCCAGCACTGTTGATACATGTATATTTGCCCGTGTGAATGGCCTCGGCATTTTCCTGTACCCATTCGCTGTGCTTATTCTCACTCATTTGTTTGATGGTCTCAAAAGTCCATCTGCTGAAGGCGGGATCAACACATATCAGCCTGATTGTGTCGCCAGCTTCAACTATTAACTCTGATTGCGCAGGCTGGATGAAGGGTGGAAGAAGCAGCTCCCCTGGACTCACAGACGGCTGGGAAGTTCCTGCCAAGAAAAACAAGGACCATGTTGAGTGTGAGCTGTCTTGGCAAATAAAGCATTTCTTCTAATACCGAGTTCCGTCTTCTGTGTACTCTGCAATAAAAATAGTCCTGCTATTTGTGGCTGAAAAGGGAATTCTGTCTAAAGTTTAAATTCATCTATAAAGTTATTTTCTGCAACCTTCGATTAGTCCTATGGGTCATATTGGTATACAAGCTGCCAAGCTGGATGTAAGGCTTTCTTTGGGTCAATCATGCACAGGGCTTGCACTGATGGTGGATGATCTGTACCCCCATGGTGTTACTACATTAATGTTCACCTTAAAAACCACAGCGATATCTTATACAATGAAGCCAGAAACAAAAACGTTCCACTGTCTACCTTTTAGGCAGCATGGACGTGACTTCAGTGGTGTAACCACTGAGAAATTGCCCTTACTCAAGGAAATGAGCCACAAGCCCTGTCTGTGCAAGCATCTTCATTAAAGTCATCGGATCACCAAGGACAAAACAATAAGACTGTGTGTGTGTGTGTGTGTGTGTGTGTGTGTGTGTGTTGGAGGGGGCTAGGAAAGGAGGTTGACAGGAATGGGAGGGGCTAGGATAGCAGGAGGCAGGTACCATAAATATGTATATGTAGACGGGTATGATAAATACACAATCATGCATATATACACATATACAATGTGTATGTAGATAACTGAAAAAGCACACTAAGAGTATACATGACAGGAGACCATCCTGTTCTTCAAGCTTTGGAATTGGCTTATTCTTCACATAATACTACATACATAACAATGCTTACAGAAATAAATATCTATATATCGCCAAATGTCAAGGTAAAAACAATGACCTCACCTTCCTGATTAGACCCTGCGACAGTTCAGTACATACACTGGCTTGATCAACCAGATGCCCTGAAATTCTACACTGGGGCAGCATCTGACACACATCTCAGAATTAAAGAAGCCAGAGTGAAAAGCACTGTCAGGCAAACCTGACCATCAGAACTCAAAGTAGAGGGATAGACCAATCCCTAAACACTGCTCAAGTCCAAGAATAAGTGAAAATACAGCTGTAAGTTTAGGCTGAAGAAAAAGAAGCAGACTGGACATTGGCCCTATCCGATGAGGTAGAGAACAAGACGGCAGAGGACCAGACAGGGGAAAGGCCTCCAGGAAGCCTGTACTTGTGAGGGAGTGAAGAGATGGGAAGCCAAGGGCCCCACACCTCGGCCTAAGCCTGGCCCAACCTGCAGGACGATCGCTAGAGAGCAATGACTTCAGGATGGAACCATAAAAACAAGGGTTCTGCCTGACAGGACAGGTGGGAAGTCATGGAAAGGTTGGTTTTGCTGTAACTGCTTTTAAATTACCAAGGATGGAGGGGGAGAAGTCTAAAGGAAAGAAAAAAGGCCAAGGCCTGTAGAAAGTGCCGGAACAAAGATGGGGCTGAGGCAGATAGCCCATGGTGAGACCACAGACAAGAAAGAAGTCCTCTAAGATAGTGAGTGACAAAGTGACTCCTGGGAGCTGGCCAGGCACACACCTATAATCCCAGCACTTGGGACGCAGGGAAAGTCAGATGTCTGTAAATTTGAGGCCTGCCTTGTCTACATAGTAGAACCCTGTCTCAAACAACAAAAATAAAAATTATGATAATTATTATTATTGTGTATTATTACACACCACACACACACACACACACACACACACACACACACACACACACACACACACTGGAGGGCACAGTTGCAGTGGAGTGGGAATTTCTGCCTGTTCCAGGGCCAGCGGCTTCAAGTGCGGAGCTCTCCTTATGGCAGAAGATGGAGAAAAATAAATGCACAGGCAAAGAAGTCTGCAGAGTAAGGAACGCAGGGGAGTTACACACATGTGCAGACAGACGGCAGAGAGCCTGCAGAGAGACAGAAGGAAAGCACACAGAGAAAGGCTCAAACTGTGCTCTACAGACGTATGCATGTGTGAGCATCTTCAATCCTGAGCATCTTCAATCCCTGCTTAAATCCAGACCGTTCAACGGTTCACCTGGAAGGGCAGCTGTGCTCCCATTATCAAGCCAAGGGTCACCTCAGAGCAAGAGACTGTCCAGGATAACAATGACAGGGATTAGAGCCATCAAATGTCACTGAGCACCAGCAACCAGAGAGATGTGTAGGGTGACAATGCCTACCTGGGCCACCAGGCTTCATGTCTCAATGGTGCAGCTTGCTTAAGGATTGGGAGCAGGGGAAACTGTGTTCAGAGGCCTAGGGAGCATCCAAAAGTAAAGGTGGAGATAGTGACAAATGGAGATGCTATTGTCTCCATCACTCATATTCCAATCATGTAGCCTCTCGTGAGAGGAAGGAAAGGAAGGAGGGGGGGGAGATCCCGGTGAATGGATATGCATGCTTCAGAGACGGACAGAAAATTTAATCCAAAGTGAAGTATGTAGCCTTACATCGTTCCATGAAATTTAAAAATAACTGCCTTAGATATATTCAGGGTTTTATTTTTTAAAATGACTTGTAAGTTCAACCTTCATAAATAATATAAAATAAAAATAGTTTTATTATGGTTCAAGTAAAGGTAATATTTATTGTCTAGTTTCCAAACCATCTTCAATGTTTTTATTATAGCCGCTCTAGAAATAATATTAATAGTAGTAGTAACTGAGATTCAGGTTTAGAAAAAAAGATTTGAGGGGCTGGAGAGGGATCAGTTGTTAAGAGCACTGATTGTTCTTCTGGAGGACCTGAGTTCAGTTCCCAGCATCCACATGGCAGCTAACAACTGTCTGTAATTCCAAGATCTGACACCCTAATACAGTTATGCATGCAGGCAAAACACCAATTCACATAAAATAATAAAAATAAATATATTTTTAACAAAAGGAAAAAAAGATTTGAATTAGAGGAGCATTCCTCAGAGAGATGCTCCAGGGTTACAGGGATACTCAGGGATAAGAGGGCTTGAGCAGCAAGTCTAAGAGCCTGATTTTGGGTCCTCAGCAAACACTCAAGCCAGGCATCAAAGAGTGACCTGACCCTGCAGATGCAGGCGGGCAGGCAGAGAGATCCCAGGAGCTCACTCTAGGGCTGGCCTAGCCCACACAGCAGGCTCCAGGTCAGGGATCGACCTTATCTCAGGGCAGTGGGTGATTAACAGCAAAGGTAACACCTGAGGTCCTTGTCCTCCGACTTCTGTGCCGAGGGGGTGGGACATCAGGGGGGGGATGACTTACACACCCACCCACACACTCACACAATATTTCAACTGAACCCTGAAACCACTCTGAAATAAACATTTTGAAAAGTATACCTGATATTCAGCAAGCCTCCCAACAATTTGTCAATTTAGCCACCTTTTGTCTACACCAGGATTGTTATATACCAAATGTGAAACTTTCTTAATTTTATGTGGCTGTGAATAGGAGTAAGAGTTATTTTCTTGTCCCTGAATATTTTAATGAACCAAAAGAAAATGACACATGATAAAACTTACCACCCTAAGGACCAGCAGAGGAGGCACATAAATAGACAAGGAAAAGACACCAGTGCAAAAGAAATGTCAGCACATCCTCTGCTCATAACCTCTGCAAGTACTTACAGCGTCTTCCTTATTATCTGTGTAAAATTTGTCCAAGATAAAGGCAGCTGAAGGCAGGGGCTCAAGAGAGCCCAGAGCACATTCATAAAGTTATTCAGTGGAGCCAAAAGGCAGAAAGAGCACAACTGTCTACCAGTGCAGGGTCTTAGTGGGCACTGGCACATGGGAGGCCACAAATGGATGCGAGGCCTTCCTGCCTGACATCCATGGATGGAGCACAGCAGAGCAATTCAGACAGAAGTAACATGAAGGTTACTAGGGGATGGAGATGGGAGAAAAATGGAGAGACCATTTAACAAATGCAGCTCTGTCTGGGAGAATGAAGAGACCCTGAAAATGAGAAAATATGGTGACTGGCCCGCACTGTGTACTCCCTCTCATTAGGGCTGAACTATACCATGCAGATTGTTCCATTGTTTTTTAAAACCCTAAATAAGCCAGGCAGTGGTGGTGCCCACCTTTGATTCCAGTATTTGGGAGGCAAGAGCAAGTGAATCTCTGATTGAGGATATCCTGGTCTACAGTTAGTTTCAGGACAGCCAGGACTACACAGAAAAATCCTGCCTTGAAAAACAAACATAAGCATAAAATAAAACAAAACAAAACAAGCAAAAACAAAAAACAAAAACCCTCAACAAAGACCACCTAAGCCTTCTCTAGTGGCCCTAGATGACACTCCCACCTCCAATGGAGCCTGTTGAGGCACCTGGTGTGGCTTAAATAGTGTCACTAAAAACACAAGCAAAACACATTGTTCTTTGTGTGCTGTTCCGCTCAGCTATGTTCACATTGCACCTTCCAGGAATCGGCCAGTGTTCATCAGAGTTCTTTTATCTCTCAGCTGAGGACCTAGAAGCTCATGCTGACCCTATAACAGGCTGGAGCCCAAAGCATTTGTGCCCAGCTGGGGTAGCCAAGTGCTATTCACACGGCTTGAGTCACCTTTCTTTATCCCCAAACTGCATCAATAACATGTATGAAGTACACGTTGTAAAAACACACACACAAAAGTGTGTGCCTGTAAGGGAGAAACGGCTGAGGGCTCACGATTAACAGAAACTGTAAGAAGTGCCTCTATTAGAAGATCTACTGTTGGATTTAACGTGGGTGAACCGTCCAGATTAGATGAAGATTAGAGGGGCCTCTAATTTGCAGCCCACATTCGGCATGTCTGAGGAGGTCTTGGGAGGGAACTAAGTAAGAACCCACAGAGCTTGCGTTTAGTGGTGTTTGTACAGCGAAATGGCCACTCAGGACACTCCTTTAAAACTCAAAAGCAACCCAATCTCAAAAGGAAAGAGTTTGGTCCTCTATTAAAGCTATAGTATGCTGGATACCAACTTTCATTATTTTTTTAAGAAAAAATAAAATGTCTAATGTGTTTGTTACAACGTATCAATTAACAATACTGACTGGACTGTCCTTATGAACTGATCAACCCTACTGGTACGTAGAGGTTAGCTCTTATTACCCTTCACTTCTAAGCCTTAGTCTCAGACAAAGAACCATGCCGACAAAACCTGAATTTCTAGCTGGGGTTAAAAGTGGGGAAGTAATTTTGAAGTCTGTCTACCTTTAGATTTTATAAGGAACCAGGTAAAATGATGGGTGGGAAGGAAAGCCACGCAGAGGGGCCTAGATTGATTTTGAGGAAGTAGGCCATGAGAAGACAGAGCTTCTACCTGGTAGTTCAACTGCTCCTCAGTTTCTGTACTGTTTGGGTTCCATTTATAATAAAAACTAGTGGTGTGTGCATGTCTTATTGTTTCTGACATACTTTTACAGCCCCACAGGAAGATAATGAACAAGAGTGAGACACAAGGATCCTAGTAATTGCCCACAACACCCTGGAGACCTTACAACAGAGCTTGGGGCCGTGAGGAAGGGCTCAGAGACAGTCATACTGGATCTCAAACCACTCCCAGGGGTAAGGGGGCTCTGGGTCACCCACACACTCAGGGAATGCAGAGTCTAGAACTGTCTGCATGCCTCTATGCAGAGGCCAACCCCTCGCACAAATCTGTTGCATAACTAAAACTCAGTGCCTATGGAGACCCTAGAGCCTTGTACCGAGACAGACAGTATGAATGAAATAAAGACAGTGGGAGGTAAGTGAGCAACATGAGTGAATGAAGACTATTACTCTGCCCCAGATAGAGCAAGAAAGGCTCCGGGGTAAGGGACCATGATATCTGAGTCTGGGGAATTGGCATGTCTGTTTGAGGACGAGAGAAATTTCTCAAAGTACATGGTAGCAGGAATTCAGGTTAGCTACTCTTATGAGGGCCTGAACGCGCAGCACCCCTCAGTAATGAGCTCTCAGCCTCCAGTACAGTCTGCATCTGCCTCTGTAGCCTCAGGTTTCTTAGAGACCAGGGATGCAGAATAAATGCAAGGTGGGGTAGGGAACAAGAAGGTACATCTAGGAGAGAAGCCGTTACCTGAGAACACCATTTCTACCCACATCACAGTGAGTGAGTGCTCACGTTTTATGGAAGGTCAGGTCCAATTTGCTGTAAATAACTGTATCCTTTCGTATTGTTTTACATATTATACAATCAAAGATAAAATGAAATGTACTTGAAGGAGAACATGCACTTTGAAAGAAAGCAAACTACTTCATGCCCAAACTACTAGAACTAGTTGCCTTTCAAAGTATCTACCTGGTCAAGTTTGAACATATTCACACATCCACTATACACGGACACACCACTGTGAGATCTCCAAAGGGCTTCTGGGTAATATTTAATCAATAAGGTCACTTAGGTTTAGACAATGCTATAAATACACTTTGACATTGTCTCCTAGGCCCAGGACCTGAAAACAACCCCTTTGTTTAATGCAAATTTCTGTTTAGCTTTTAGAGGTGGGATATTTAGAGTCTGTACAAAGTCTGTCAGATGCGTGGGCCAAACTGATGCTTTGAGCAATGGAAATGCAGCCACTTCTAAGTCAGTTTAAACCCCACAAAATGATGAGGCATCTTGGCAGGCTACTTTATTTAAAAATACATATATTTATTTGTTATGTATACAGTGTACAGAAAAGGGTACTAGATCTCATTATAGATGGTTGTGACCCACCATGTGGTTGCTGGGAATCAAATTCAGGACCTCTGGAAGAATAGTCAGTGCTCTCAACCTCTGAGCCATCTCTCCAGCCCCAGCAGGCTACTTTTAAAAGCAGCTCCTTCGGCAGTGTGCGTCAAGGTTGGCCTAAAGATGAGCCTGTTTGCAGAGGAGAGCTGAAGGAAGGAGAAATCAAACATAATAAAGTGGGTACGTCAGCAGTTAACAACAGGTGTGACTGTGTCTCCACAGACCAACCGGAACTCAGGCTCCATTTAACTAGGGGAAGGCTGAGGGCCAAGAACACAGCCCCACCCGGCAGGAGGCAGACTCGTGGCCAGAGAGCATTACCATGCAATGAAGCTAGTATTGGCAAAAGGACTGTCCATAGTTGACTTGTCACCTTAGGAAGGCTCAGAAGAGGTCCTCATGGAACACTGGGCTTTGGATTTTAGTAGGGTACTTTCTTACAAGGACTCAGTCCCTGAGATAGACACCCATTCTTTGTTATGGTTGTATTAGATTATTCTAGGCTTTGTATTAGATTATTTTGGCCAGCTGTGGGCTCACAGGGTTCTTAGTCTCAGGTAGGATAGGCTAAACTAGATGTCTGATAGGTTGACAATATTAATTAAATAGTTATAACTTCTAATGGTTTTATCAGTGCTGATACGATTGTAACTTGAGGAATATCAACTCATTAAAATGCATTGATCTGGGGGCTGGAGAGATGGCTCAGCGGTTAAGAGCACTGATTGTTCTTCCAGAGGTCCTGAGTTCAGTTCCCAGCAACCACATGGTGGCTCATGACCATCTATGATGTCATCTGGTACCTTCTTCTGTATACATAATAAATAACCCTTTAAAATGCATGATCTACGAAATGAATGGAGTGTTAGAAAATTAGAAAGGAGTTCCTAGCATTCAGAGTTCAAGTTGAAGGAAGTACATGGTCGTGCTGGGGGCGGGATAAGAGAAGGTAACAATGGGCTCAGGGCAAGCAGCTAGAGGCAGGGTGGGGAGACCATTCCAGGGCCTGTTTCTCGCAGAAGAGGTGGGGAGCCTACCCTGGCTGCCATTGGAAAATGAGGACTGGGCCAAAGTCAACTTAGAAACAACAGCCAGTGAGAATTGAGAGTCTACAGGAGGGCAGCCAGGTGAGACGGTATTTCTATGTGCTTGAGGGGACTCTCCAGGTGGTCTGGCCCTGGGCAGTGAGAAAACAAGACAACACTCATGTTTTAGACCTCTGTGATGGGACGATGGCTGTGCCAAGTGATGAGAAGAAAATCAGACTTGGGGACATTGGAACCAGTGTGATGGCTAGGCATCAGATAATACAAGGGAGGAGAGTGAGGGCCAGAGACACACTCATTCTTACTGGCCCAAATACTAACTCCATGTATCTGCGAAATCCCTGGGGTGGAGGAGGTGGATTACCAAGGCCCCGAAATATCAAAGACAAGCAAGACTCAAGGTCACTGAAAGAAGGAAGAGACTGACAACCCAGGGCATTTCATGTGGATGGCACAGATGTAGAAGACATACCGAAGCAGTTGGGAGAGTGGCTCATGGACTGCTGCATGAGGCCCAGGGGTACAGGAGTCCATAATGGCTCACCGGCTAAAGTTAGGGGAAGATATTATTTTAAACCTCTCATATTTTGGACCCAATCTTTTCAGGAAAATACCTGCAATACAAAGGAGATGAGGCTGTCTGCTGGGTCCTATAGGAGTCCATCTAGGGAAATAAGAGCAGAGAATGAGGCCTAGCTGATTTGCCTAGATTTCATAAAATAGCGGGGAGCTGGGCACAGTGGGGCAGGCCTACAGTCCCACTGCTTAAGATGCTGAGATGGGGGTATCCCAAGGATCTTAGATCTCCAGTACTAGAAAAAGAAGCCCCTGACAAACAGGAGTAAGTGCACTTGCTCTGGGTGGGCGGGGCTAGCAGGCTACCCCTTCCATCCTCTCTGCTACCTGTGCTGCTGCATGGGGACTTGGGCCAGGTGGATCCACTTGCAGCTCAGGCCTTCCTTCCTGCCTCTGCTGTTAAGGACAGAAAGTCAGCTTTAGTAGCTGCCCCCAGTTTCTGTCTTAACCACACAAATGAGCTGGGGCTACTAAATTACCTTTCCTATAACATTCATGTATTCTCTGATTTGGTGTGGGGTGGAGTTTTGGTTTTGTTGTTTCCATCTTTTGAGATGAAGTCTCACTATGTTGCTCAGGCTGGTCTCCAATGCCAGAGTGGGGTGACTCCCTCAAGCCCCCATCTCTGACTCTTGAGCAACAGAACTATAAGGCGGGCATCACTGCACCCAGCTCATGGCTGTTACATTCCTGATCCCCAGGCAGACCTCCTAACCTGCTGTTAAGTATCTTTCCACTCCAATTCCTCATAGAGTATTCATCTTAGTGGGATGTGCCCCATCCCAAAATCCTAAGCAAGCTATCTGGTGGCTAAGAAGATGCCCTCAGGCTATCTGTGCCTTCTGAAAAGTATGCCGGAGATCAGAGAGATGTCACATGTTCTGCTGCTACTAAGGGACTAACAAGGACAGACACTGAGGTTTTTACGATCCATGGCATTCAGCGCAGCTTTGCATTTGATTGAAGGACATGGACAAAAATGGGAAATGTATAGTTTCACTGTGATTTAATGTTTGTACATTTTAAATAAAACACTTAAGTGCCTCTGTTTGTTGTCAAGCAACTAGCAAAGAATAAAGGGGACCGCACCAGAAGGAGACGCACAGGAAGGTTCTGAATTTTACTGATCGAAGTCTCCTCAGTCTAGAATTAAACTTTAAAAGTCTCAAGATCACTAGGAATCCAGGACCTGCTGGGGATGTGGCTCAGGGGGTAAGGTCTGCCCAGTATACAACAAAGGTCCTGGGTTCAACCCCTGGGTACCTCTTATATTGGAGTGGAGTATACAGGCCTGTAATCCCAGCCCCTCCAAAAGGCTGAACAGGAAGAGTCAAGGTCATCCCTGACCTCAACCAGATCCTGGTTCATCCTAGGCTTTCTGAGACTAAACTCTCAAAACTCTCACAACTACAGGAAATTTAGATCTTTGCTCTTAGGGAGTCTGCCTAAAACTCCAGGGGCTGGCAAGACAGTTCAGAAGGTAAGCAACTTGGAGGGAAGCCTGGTGAGCTGAATTCAATCCTGGTATCCACAGGATAGAAGGAAGGAATTGACTCTGGAAAGTTCCCTTCTGATCTCTGAAGATATGCTGTGGTGCACACATGCACTTACAACACACACACACACACCGTGAATAAATAAAAATTAAAAATAAATATAATAAAATGTTTTGGAAATTCCACCCCTTATTATCAAATCAAAAATCTAAGAGGTAAAGACAAAGACTCTCCTTGAAGTCTTAGGGGCTGAACAAAGAAGGTCCTCAAATGCCTGTGGTACAACTAAAGGCCACGGTCAGTAATTTCTGGTCCACACCCACACTCCAACAAAGATTCTTAATTGTTTTTGAGAACTTCTTCCAAATATGCAGTTACCAGAAGTAGTCTTTCCTAGAAAAATAGTTTCCTTTAAAATAGTCCCGACTCACTCATCCTAAGGTCCACCTCAGTGTCTGAGGAAGCAGGACTCCCCAGCCCCCATCTCAAAGACTCAGAGAGGAAGCTCTCCTCAGTCATTATGAAGGGGCCGTTGGGGAGTTAGATAAGCCCTGGATTTGACAAGGACAACATATGTGGCTACATCTCAGAGCCTAGAGGAGGAACTTTCTCATTTCCACTGGGTTTTCCCCATCACCCAGCACAGCTCTTGCTGTAAATATGTAGGTTTCCGTGTTTTGATTTCTGGAAAGCACTCATTGAAATGTGAACCAGATAAGAAGCGCTAAGAACCATCTCTAATAAACACCAGAAAAAGGGACCCAACCATCTGTTTAGCCAGAGCTGGAGATGGCGTCAGGGCCTGTCCACTTCTTTCAACATTAGCTTCCTTCACTTAAAGAACAACCGGGAACAAAGCAGGAGACAGGTCAAGAAGAGAAGCAAGGGTCAGCCGCACTCTGGAGCACGACCGTCGGACTGCAAGCCACAGACAGCTCAGCCCAGGCCAGGCTCCTGGCAGCCTCCCAAGCTGAGCAGTGCACAAGCAGGGATCCAGGTCGGGGGCACACTACCTTCCCTGTGGCAGGAGTGGCCTGTGCACATGGACACCAGAGTGCTTCCCTCCCTCCCTCCCAGCATTCTCTATTCTCTCTGGAGTCTTAGAATTCTACTAAATACCAATCTTATAGGCCCAGGAGAAATAAAGCTCTGAAGACCTCGGCTCTAGCTCCATTTAACAACATCAAGTTCTAATGTGTCAAATGAGACATTAGGTAAGAAATATTAACATTTTCACATATTTGTGTGTACACACACACACATATGTACATGCACATGGCAACTGGGACATTCCAGAAGTTTATTAGATAAAATGTGCATAATGTCTAATATCTTAACCATTTGTAAGTATGAGGTTGAATGGTGTTAAGTACATTTGCATTGTTGGGCAATTATCATCATCATGCATTTTTATAAATTTTCATCTTCTCAGACAGAAACACTGCCCACTAGCTAATTCTCGATTCCATTCTCCCCCAGTTTCATGAGCTCACTTTTCTTCTCATTAATTTGGCATTCCAGGTACCTTGAATAAGAATATTCATATACTACTTGTCCTTGTATGTCATAGAGACCCATTTACCCTGTGGCATGTTAGAACTCCATCCCTGCTCAAGGCTGAATAATATTCAGTTGCACGTATGTGCCACACTTTTTCCCCTACTCATTCTGACATTTGGATGGTTTCCCTGAGGCATTTTCAACTATGATCAACACTTTGGAAACGCCTCTCTGATTTTCGAGCTTTGAAAGATGCTAGGAATTAATTATACTTGACTTAACTAGATGAATATGCTAATTTTCTTCATAATGGGTAAGTCAATACATTTTACTCATAAATATATCTAAAATCTACTTTTAAGGGACCTGTCAAATAAGGAAAAATGTACCTTCCCATTTTCTACACGATACAGCAAACAGGAAATTTTCTTTCTATTTCTACTGTCAAGATGTCATCTTACAGAAGTGGGGACTAAACAGTAATGTTTTCGACAAGAAATTTTATCTGAGGCAATTGCTCAAGAAAAGGGCAGCGGCAGTGGCTAACTGTTCTGGCAGCAGACTTCAGTCCTTGAGGGGCAACAGCGCACTGTAGCGCTGGCTACAGGTTGGGGGGAGGATCCTCAGGGAGCCAATTGGGTAGCCCATCTCTACCCTCCTCCCTGCTATCTTGCCAAGGAGGAGAATCTGTTTTGTAGGTGCTAGAGAGATTTCTAGGAAGACAGTGAGCCTGAGCAAAATGTACAGAATTTAAGGGGCTCCCTAAGGAACTTCCAGCACCCTTCTTGGTTGGTTCTTCCAAGAAGGAAGAAAAATGGCCCTCTAGTTGAGGGCACAGGACCAGCCTGGGTAGCCTGCATGTGCTCGTGAAACCAGCAGATAAAACATTTCTCAGTGGTGGTTCCCCAGAAAACCCAAGTATCAAATGTTAGCAGTTGCAGCCTGGAGTTCCCTGCACTCATCTTGCAGCTTTTGTACTTTTGCAATTATCCACCTCACTCCACCTAAATAAAGAACTTTAAAAGGCAAGGGAGATTCAACTGTGTAACTTTATACAGCACTTGTTAAATCTAGACCAGAGGGTTAAGTGACAGTTACTGCCCTAACCTTAGGATAGCAGGTGACACCACAGGAATATAGCGTGCCACAGGGTAGTAGTGTTTTAGAGCCAAGCACAGGGATCCCAAGCCAAGGCAACAAAACTTTGGGGTAGCACTGGCCTCTCCAGGCCTCAGTGACAATGTCTGGAAGTCATGCATGGAATTGTTCAGGATCCTTACATCATCTCTAAATCCTTTAAGAACCTGTGCTTGATAAAGCTCCCTGCTGTGATGCTGCTGTGATCATTAATAGAACAGCAAGAGGATAAGGACCTAAGGGCCCTTGAGCACTTGAAGTACCAGAAAAGGCACCAAGAAAACCACTCCCTGAGCCCGGGACAAGCAGGAAGACAGGGAGAGAGAACGGTGGGACAGAGTGCACTAGGGAGAAAATGGTACCTAATGAAGCCACTAAAACAAAGGACACAGGATCCAAAGTCCATGCCTTTGGGGTAATACTGTCCTCAGTCAGCTCTGCACACTACAGTTATTTTCACACGATTCTTTAAAAACTTGAGCTTTCATTCCTAAATTTACTCAATCAAGCAGAAGTTTACAAAAGGTGTAAGAAGGTATATTGAGGGGACTATGACGCGTAGGTAGCTCAGTGGCAGAGTGCTTGGCTAGCTTGCAAAAGGCCCTGGGTTTGGTTCTCAGCATTGCAAAGACTAAGGATGTAGAGCCCTCAATGTAAAATGCACACGTACACACACTCCGATAATTTTCAAATACTCAACAGATTACTGGTTTCTCTACCCAAGGAAGATTCCCATAAACACATGAGCACTTCTACTCTATAGGTCTTGAAATACCATCTTCAAAAACGGGCTTAAGGCTACACTGTTTTGGTAAACGACACACATGAATGTTATTGCAACTTTTCCAATGAAGACCAATGAAGCTGAGTCTCTTATTTTAGACAAATGCTCCGTCTACAGCTGCTGCTTTTGCTGTAGCTCACAAGCTGCCACCTTCTAGGAAGGAAATACAGCTTCAACCAGGGCAAAACTAAGGCCAGTAGATGTATCTTTCTTCTTTTCATATGTGTGTGTGTGTGTGTGTGTGTGTGTGTGTGTGTGTGTGTAGGAACCCTCAGAAACCAGAAGAGGGCGCTAAATCCCCTGATTGTGAACACGAGAGCTGGTTGCTGGGAACGACTAATTCCTCTGGAAAAACAGAAAGCACTTTTAACCGCTGAGCCATCTCTCCAGGCCTTGCACTGCTCTATTAGTGCGTAGGAAGAACAGGGCATCTGAACAGCCCCCTTCTATGAACAAAGGAGGAAGTAGTGCTCATAAGCCCTGGGAAAGACAAGACAGCAAGCACTCATTCCATGAGAACTTTCCCAGCGCCTTGTCGGTGCAGACCGCTGGCCTCTGACCCTGTATCATGACATCCCCAAGGGTACCTTCTGCCATCTCCCTGAAAGGCTGACACCCTCTTGGGTACCCACAGCCAGAACTGAGATTAAAGCCAAGTAAGAAGATGCTACGGCAAATGGGGCGGGGGGGGCAGAGAGCAGCTGCCAGGTAAGCTAGACCAGCCTTCTTTTAAAAAATAATAATAATAAGAAGAAGATAAAATTATTTATTTATACTTTATGTATGAGCTTAGCTCCTGGTTGGGCTTTGCATACCAGAAGAGGGTGTCAGATGGTTGTGAGCCACCATGTAGGTACTGGGAATTGAACTCAGGACTTCTGGAAGGGCAGTCAGTTCTCTTAACTTCTGAGCCATCTCTCCAGCCCCTAGATCAGCTTTCTTAAAACTCAGCAAAATCACTTTCCAGTGGAGGAGTCTGGAGATGACATTGAGACATGGCACCTCGCAAGGGGAAGGAAAAGAAGGAGGAGCAGGTCATCAGCCTTGGACCTCAGGTGGCTGAGGGAGAGAACGTATTCGGTGTCTGCCATATCTTTGTCCAAGTTACCGATCTTTCTGGCAAGGAAACCATCTGCTGCGTGACTGGTGGAATGAAGGTGAAGGCTGATGGGAATGAGTCCTCTCCATATGCCGCCATGTTGGCTGCTCAGGACGTGGCCTATAGGTGCAAAATCAAACTCCGTGCCACAGGAGGAAACAGGACCAAGACCTCTGGACCTGGAGGCCAGTCAGCCCTCAGAGCTCTTGCTCACTCAGGAATGAGGACTGGGCAGATTGAGGATGTCACCCCATCCCCTCCGACAGCACCCAAAGGAAGGGTGGTCATCACGGTCGCCATCTGCAAACAGGACTTTTCAAATTATTTTCTGTTAATAAATTGCTTTGTATAAGCTTTAAAAAAAAAAAACTCAGTAAAATCAGATAGTTATTGCGTAGCCTTAAATTCAGGTATCCTTGAAATAATTGTGAAGACCAAACTTCACCTCCATTCCCATCATTCATTCACCCAAAAATACCACACTGAGAGTCTTGCTATGTGCTAGGCCCTTGGAGCAACAGTGCACAAGACCTGCCCACCCTCACCAGTGCCATTTATACTTAGCTCCTGGTTGGGCAATAGACCAATAATTATACATTTGTATAATTACTCTGCGATAATGAGTGTGAAGAATCAGGCAGCCCAAGGGGTGGGAGATCAAGGAGAGTGCAGGAGATGGAAACCGGGGTGCATCAGGAGGCCAAGGAGAAGCACTGTGCCCTCTGTGCCCCAGGCGGCGAGCAGAGGGCAGGGAGCCACATACCTGTGGCAGGTGTGCCAAGATAGAGTCAGGCCACCAAGAGGACATCAGTGGTCTAGTCCCACATATGTGAGCAATACTAGACACAGGCAGGAGGTGTGGGGTGCGGGGGTGTTAGTCTCTGAAAGCCTGGAATCAAGGCAGGTGTCAATCACCTCTTAAAAAGGTCTTTGCTTCTCCTGCATCACGCATTCTGCGCACTCCCTCGGTACTGCAGTTTTCTGTCTTCCTGTCTGGACTAACTGAAACTCCTATCTATCTTCCTTAGGCTGACAGAAGGGGAACTGAGAATTGCACCCTGTCTGAACATCAAGGGACTCAAGAGGCCCCAAGCTTAGTGTTGGGACAAAGCCTACCAATTCCGACACCTCAGTGAGGGGTTCTCAACCTTCAGCCTGCACCAGCTTCCCCTGATGGCCTTGTTAAAGGGTCTAGGAAGCACCACTCCCCCATTTCCCATTAGGCAGGTTTGGGGGACGGGGTGCTGGCATCTTTACCTGATGCCAGGGGCTGCTGATGTGGCTGGTCCTGACCACATTTGGAGAACTGGTAGCCCCTTGCCCTACACAGCTAGCAGAAGAAACCCAGACTCGGGACATTAGTGTAGCGAGAAACTGTACCAAGATCTCTATCTTGGAACTCACGTCAAACCTGCAGAAACAGATTCTCTTGAGTGAGCGAATCTGCCTGTCTTTTACACCTAGAAATCGGCCCCGCACTGGGTCCCCCTGACAAGCCTTGGCAGCCAGTCGCGCACAGATTTCTCAAATCCCCACCCAAGCTTTCAAGTGGGAAATGTTACAGAATGCACCAGTCACAGCTACAGGACTCCAGAGCAGTGACACGGGTGACAAGACAACTTCTGTAGCACATCAGACCTCAATCTGGCTCAGGAAGCCAGAGGGCCTGGCACTCCATCCTCCCTTGCTCCCCACCCCAGAACCCCTGAGCGCATTCTGGGTATCAGTGAGCAGAGCAGCTCCCTACACAGAGCATCAACAAGACTCTTACCTCTTGCAAATAAGAATAATTGCTGCCTGTTGGAGAAGCCAAACTTTGGCTATAGCTTTCCTCAGAGAACTCTAAGGGACTCACTCTGCTGCCATGAGGAACTACTTTCTCTTCAAAACCCCATCATACTGGTCTATAACACAGAGGCCTGAATTCTCCTCGGTGCCCTTTGCCAAGCTGTTTTCTGTCTGTGGTAGCATTACTGACCCTTCTAATAAACTTCTGGCCCATGGCAATCTGTCTCAGTGTCCACTCAGAACTCTACCCCCATTTCTTAGTTAGTCAGATATCAATCACCGTATTTTTCAACTGCTAATCAGATAATTACCCTGCAACAGTTAACTCTGCAGCCATTCTATATTCAAATAAACAAAACAGAAAATAATTAGACCCCAACAATTGCATTGGTTTAAAAGCACACTAATGGACAAAATTGGTGTATTCAAATTTGATCCAACATTCATCACGATGCTTGGTGGTCAATTTGCTTAATGAGTGTTCACTTTCCTCTTAAAATTTCTGGGGTGCTATTCTCCAGAGCAACACATTACGCCCTGCTTCCCTTTAGCAAGGAATGCTTCATGAGTGGCCCCTTGTGTAAAATGATCTCAGTGCCTGGAGGAACAAGAGAAAATGCCTGAAACTGAGCTTACTGTTTTCCAGAATTGAGAGAAACAACAACAGCAGATCTTCCAGGATGTCAGCTGAGTGAGTTTCATTTCCTACACAGCTTTAGAATGTGGCAGGCCCTTGGGGTGGGGGTGGGAGTGGGGGGGAGATTCTAAACTGCAAACCTTTGGTTTGTTTGAGACAGTCTCTATTTACTCCTGTCTCTCCCTGTGTAGACCAGGCTGGCCCCCAACTCAGAGATCCTCCTGACTCTGCCTCCGAATGCACCTGGATGGTAACCTGTTAATCTAATGCATCAATTAGGAGAACTCATTTGAAGAAACAAAATTTGATAATTTTTGGAAATTCAGGTTACTATTTCAAGCCCTGGCAACATTTTTTCTTCTAATTACTATAATTAGAAATACACAAATATTTTCCACTGGGGCAAAAAAAAAAAAAAAAAAGAGGAAAATGCACCCAATTAGGTAGCAATGATACCTTTATTAAATGACATTAAAAGTATGGCTGTAACTTTAAAACTTTCAAAACTATAAAATGACTGTCTCCCTCAGAACTCTCCGACAGACCAATGGCAGAGTGTCTGCTCTTACAAATGCTCCTCAGGAATGAGCTCCTGGCCCTTGATGATCCCCACCCTTATGCTTTGTTGTAAATGAGCTTAGATAGCTGATGTCGGAGGCCGGGAAGTATTTGTCTCCACACTAATCCGTTCTCAGATAGTTTACAAACTCAAGACTTGTCTTGACAGACAAATGTTTTTAAATTGTACTTTAAAAGTGATTGTATTTTCAAAGGCAGCAGCCAGTCTTTTAATATTTCACTTTGGTCCAGGCTTGGCAAATGCAGAAATTAACAAACCATATGTAAAGAGGAGCTCTACAGTCTGGGGGTTGTTTGGCATCAGGGGTGGTAATGGAGTTGCTGAATCTCAATCACAGAACTGGGTAGAGAGCAGAATCCAACACTTCAGATGACATCACAGCCCTGTGTGTCTGGCGTGTGGTACCAAGAGTGTGCAGAATGGGAAGAAGCTACCAGCAGCAAATGTGGATCACCACACAGTGCATTCTGTGAAAAGCCAGAAACAATGAGCGCAGGGGAGCCTGGGAAGTATTCTGTCCAGAGTGCTGGAGCATTCTGGAGGGAGAGGGGTTCGAACTAAGAACGCCAGATGAAGCCCAGCAAGAGAAGACTGTGGTGGAAATGTGCTCTAGGAGCAGAACAGTGACAGTCAAGGGGAGAGGAGAAAGGCCCAGACGGGACAGGCAGGAAAACTCTAAGATTACCACTTCGCTACAACAGAGCAGATAGCTGGGGCCTGTAATCCCTAGGACACAGTATTGGCTGCCCCTTCCAAAATCTAGGAGAGAGAAATACTAAAACGCAGAATAGTAACTCTAGCATAGAAAATAGAATCTTTCAGCTGGTGGCACATCCCTGTAATTTCAGTATGCAGGAGGTGAGGGGAAGAAAAATCAACAGTTCAAAGCCAGCCACAACTAAATAGTGGGTTTTAGACCAGCCAGGAACACATAAGACCCTATCTCAAAAACCATGGGAGACTGGCATAGTGAAGCATGGTTTTACCTCTCAGGAGGTAAAGAGAGCGGTATGGTATCCTTGTGATTGATACAGCTTGAATTTAGCAGATCTTTACCCCTGTGACCTTCTTAACTGTCACAGTATAAACTGCCTGAGGCTCTGAATCAAGTTGGCCAAGAGTGAGACTTTTTAGTTCACCTCATTTATCAGATCCATTCTCCCAGGTCCACAAACTCTAGAGAGGTAACAGTTGGCATCCAACACACACTTGTAATCCCAGCCCAAAGGGTTGGGATAGGAGGAGATGGGAGGATTACTATTTTGCAATCTAGCTGAGAATACCCAGGCTACAGATTCAGAGAGAAACCCTGCCTCAAAGGAATAGGTGGAGAACAATAGGAAACACCCAGGGCCTCTTCTGATCTCATTCACACTCAAGTACAAAAGCATACATCTGCATGGACACATATGTAGGTGTGGATATACTCACAAACACACACAAGCAAATAATTTTAAAACTTGGAAGTGTGTTGAGAAAAATAAAGGTTTTAAAAATGGACATGAAAGTAAAAAGAAATAAAATACAAAACACAAGAACAAATAAAAGTGAATGTGTCACAGAGCACTATGGTCCTTCCAATAGTCCCAGAATTTGAGAGGCGGGGCAGAAGATCCAGAATTTGAACTTAAACAAATGACAAAAGAACCAAAAAAGAAAATTTCCAAGAAAATGTAGATCTAGAAGACAAAGAAGATCCAACATGTACACACTGGTGGCTCTGAAGCCAATGGACAACAGAAGTAATAAAACTTCTGATCTTCAACAACTCTGTGAGGGGAAATGAAAACCACTTGGGATTATATATCAAGGCATCAATCACATCTCTGGAAAGGCCAACTGAGCAGCCAGCACTTAAAACTACTATGCAGCAAAAAGGTAAAAGAATGCACTCACATGGGTATCTAGGTAAAGGTGTGGCCAAATCATTGGCAAGAAGTCAGATTAGCATGCCTGACCTTGACAGCACTTCATGGCCAAAAAAGACAGAAGAGCAAAAATACCGAACAAGGACAGGATGGTCAGGGCTTCCTATCAGACACCTGACCTTTAGAATAAAAACTCAGACAAGCTGCCATGAACACATCCCTCACATGACTGCTGGGGCATTCCTTCAGAAAGAGGAGCTGGACAGGACTGCACCAGGACCAGGTGTACACTAGCCCGCAGAAGCAAATGTGAGCGGTAGTGGAGAAGAGTGAGTCCTTCTCACCGACAGACTAGATTGGAAAAGAGAGAGAGCAAATTCTGCAAACAGACAGATACTAGCTGAGGGCATAAAGGTACTAAGTCCTTCAAATCCCCCACTCCTGGCACAAAAGGAGCAGTGAACAGACTAGTTGCTAATTTAAATGTCACTCGTGATAAGAAAGGACTAGAAAAGAGCTTTCAGAAAAAGCAGACAAAGGTACTTGTTGGAAGAAAATTATTATCATTGAAAATACTAATACATGGTCTATCCAGCATTTGCTTTAAAAACTGATCTGATCTTGCTTGAACCACTCAATTAACCATTTACGGGAATGCAGGGACTAGAACATGCTAATTGTTGCAGGAATGCAATTAGCATAACTCACCCTGGCCACGTTGACAGGGCAAACACACAACCCCTTCCACAGGAGCACAAGGCTGAAACGCCTGAAACCAGGCTCACTCTTCAATTCAGTCAAACACTTATAAACTTGTTTATATTTCTGTATTACTTATTTTCAGCAGGTGAGTACTGAATCATGGTAGAGATACGATTTGTGTTCCAGTTTGGATAAAGTGTCCCTTCCCCCTGTGTGGAAGGCTTGGAGGACAGTGCAATGATCAGAGATGGCACTATTATCATTCAGGAAAAGGAATCAGTATTTTAGAACAATGTAAATATTTACAGATAAAATCGAGCTTCACAGGATGAGTGGGTGAGCTGGGAGGGGCAAGCCTGGAAGGCTGGTCTTGTGGATCTGAGAGCTCACTGCCTACACTGTATGTTGGCCTTGAAATATCACTTTGATAATAAAAACAAAACAACAACAAAAAACATGTTAGCCAGGTGTGACACATAGCTGTAATCCCAACATCTAAGAGGTGAGGGCAGGAAGGTCAGGAGTTTGAGGTATCCTAGGCTACATACTGAGTTTGAAACCAGACTAAATTACATGAAACAATGTCTTCAAACGCCAGCGATGATGCAACCATAAAGTTAATGTCCGCTCCTCCTTGTTGAAACAAAAATGGATGCCAAAAGGTTTTCAAACAGGTCAGGGGACAATACAAATCAGAGATTCCCTGCGGCTTTTAAAATGTGTTTGCTCTTTCCCAGTCAAGTGACAATAAATTTAAACATGGTTATGCTGGCTAGTTTTTATTGTCAACTGGACACAACCTGGGGTCGGCGTGGGAAGAGAGACCTAGACAGGAGTCATCTTGATCAGAGTGGCCTGTGTACATCTGTAAGGCTTCCCTTAATTGACAACTGCTGTGGAAGGCCCAGCACACCGAGAGTTGCCAATCCTAAGCAGGTGGGTCCCAGCCGCATAAAAAGGCAGGTGGAGCAGGGCAGAAAGCAGCAGCATGTCTCATGGTCTCTGTCTCCAGGTTCCTACCTGGACTTCCCCAGGTGATGGGGACTGTTGACCTGTAAGGTGAAATACACCCTTTCCTCCCTAAGTTGCTTTGGTCATGGTGTTTACCACAGCAATAGAAAGCAAGAACAAAGGTCTAGTTAAACACGGGACCTGAAATTCTCACCCTAAACAGTAAGTCCTAACCCGTGACGATTTCACTAGATCAAAAGGAACCTGTCCAACTCAGAATAAGTGCTTCAAACAACTGACTTTGTAAACTAATAAAAACCCTTGAAGCCAGAGGTTTTATCAAAATTGCTGGAGACCACATGTCAAGCACCTCAAGCATCCTCCCTAAAACCTTCAACTAGGTCAGTTAATTCAGGGGTGTCCTTCCAAGTCCCAGTAGAGGGGAACCCATTATCTGTCCCTAGATGCCCCCACAAGGACCGGATACCCACCATCCCAGGGCAGACAGAGAAGAGCATCTATCTAGTCCTCACTCCCCAGTCTCAATTCTCAGTACACTAAGTCCCATTTTTAAAACTAAAGAGCCCAGAGATTACCACTTTTGGGATGTCTGAAAGGCCACTCTAAATGCTATGATGCAGAAAATAAATAAATAAATCACACCAGACTACACACAGACACATGAGTGGAATTTCTGGGCTGCTGGTGGCTTTGCTGCATTTTGTCCAAGTAGTCTTGTGGGTTTTAATATGGCTATGCCTAGGTTCTCAGTAAGAAAAAGACAAAAGGATTTTTAACTGTGGTACAGAACCAGTCCCTCTCCATCCTCTGAGAGCTCCAAAGAGCAGTGTTTAGACCCCTAATACACCTCCCTCAGCGGTGAAAGAAGAACATTCTGGTATGTTCTAGAACAAAAGCTTCCAAAATCTTCACACTGACAAGGCACCCTGGCACACTAAAAATGCCACCAAATCCTGAAGGTGAGGGCTGCCCCACCCACTGTTTCAGTTCTGATCTGGTCCCAGTCAAACAGGCACCAGCTGAATCAAGACTAGCAAATCGCTAGGAACACAGGCAGTGGGCAGTCCTTCCTGGGAAGGCAATGGTCCCCAATACCCCAAAAGTCCCCTGACCTGGTCCCTATCCTGTCCCCTCCACACCATCTTTGCAAACCATATCCTTTTCCTACCCGCTCGGTTACCTTCTCTGACCCTTCTCTGCCTGTCCCTTCATCGATCAGAAGCCACTGGTCATTACGCCTAAATTCAATGGATTGTTGTAAAACAGGCCTTCAAATTCCTTTTTCCCTCCCTGCTTTTCTGGCCTCTTGAGAGGAAAAGAATTCACTAGAACATAAGCCCCAGGTCAAGGATGGTCACTGTGGAAGTGTCCCAGCCCGGCACTTTAATAGCTACTCATATAGGATCAGTTTAAACTGTGCTGGTCAGTGGATGACATTGCTGCTGCCATGTACTCAGGTCAGAGGATGCTCTGGCCAATGGCACCTCACACGCCCAGGCCCGTTAGAAGACAACAGTTCTAAACTGGATGGGTGATCATTTTAAATAATGTCCCTTGAAAATGCTGAAATGTAAATTAGGCAACACATCAGATCTGAAGAAAAAACTTACAACCCCTTCTACATATGCTAGCTTATTTTAAAACTGGGGCGGGGATGGGAGAGGGGGTGGGTTTCTATCGAAATGGTGCTTTCTGGTTCTGGTTCAGCTGAAAACGTCCCTACTATTTGCCTGCAATAAACATACATATCCAATGAAAACAAATACAAGAACACTCAAGGATAAATCTGTTAGTAGCTACTCTAATGCCTTCATATTAAGAAAATCGAGGGTGGTCATGTGGCCCATGCCTATAATCCCAGCATTTGGGAGGGTGAGGAGGAACACCAAGAGTTTGAAGTCCACCAGGGCACCATAGTAACTATCTGGGCTAGCCTGAGCTACATAGTGAGATCCAGTGGCTCAAACAATGAAGGAAATCTCCACTGTGACGATTAGGATGGAAGTAGAATCGCATTTAAAATATTCTACGCCCTAATAATCACCGTTAGAATATCAGTCTAGTTTCTGTGCTTTTAAAATACAGTTCTGTTCCCTTTTTAAGTAGACACTGGCCTTACTGAATGTCACCACCCTGAACACTTCTAACATCCCAGTAGTTTTCCCCTATAATACAGGCATTAGATTCCCCTCTGTCAGTACTTCCTCCCAATAGAGACATAGTCCCTGCCAAATCCATTGTGACCACCGCTCCCTAGTTCTCAACACTGGGAAATCTCTCGGCTTAAGAGTAGACTATTATTTCCAAATTACTGTTCGTTTCAGTTTCCCCCTCCTAATCCTTTGTCAGGAGACAAGCTGGGTGATTTGCCCCACAATCTAAAGACACAGACAAAGAAGAGGAGTTTCTCCTGTTTCATTTGTCTACTGATCTTTTTTTCTCCACCAGGTCAAGGTGAGGTCTTATTCCAGGGTGAGTGGGTGTCAAGGACCTATGCCTTCCCTTAGGTGGCAGTACTCTGCTCTTTGTCAGGTCCAAAGGAAACTAATGTCCCAAACTCCAAAACACAGTCCATATATCCAGAAATGAGTTCATTCCTGAACATACAGACTACTGGAGCCCTAACACTCTTTCCAGTACTGTTTGCGGAAGGGGAGAGGGGGACCCCACCAGTGTGTCTAAGAGTTTTCTAATGCAGCGATGTCCACGGAATCTGAAAGAACCTGTGTGTTCCAGCCCAAGCAGAGACTTTACCAAGGTCTTGCTCATTCCTAGTTTTGCTTGATCAAAAGAATTCACATTTTAAAAAAGGCTTTAGAAGCCTACTGAATGCCCTATTCCTCATCTCACTAAAGATTGAAGCTGTCAAGCCATGAAGAATGGGAAGTCATCTCTTGTCACTGTCAGATGTTCAGATATTTGGGATCATGGCTTGGAGTGGCTCGCAGAGGATGGCAGGGAGGGAAGGAAGTAGTGTAATCAGCCTTGGACTTAAAAACAACTCCGTTCATACCTGACCCATATGATACACACACAGACACAATCACAAGTAAAAGCGAGATGCATACTTTTCCATTTTTAAAGTTACTTCTCTGAATAGGCAAATACGTGACCAGATTTCATTTACAAAAATCTCATCACATATGGCATTGTGGAAAATGCTTCAATTTCTAAAGAATTCTCAAAAATCCAGATGCCCTAAACATTATCCCACATTACCTTGTAATCCACTCACCAGAGCCTTTCTATGGGAGCCTTTGGCTACTCAACTTTTACTGTTCAGACAGACCTTGACTAAATCACAACACATTCTTCAAGATTTATTTCAGGGCCCCCAAATGCCTTTGAACCCACCATTCTACTCAAGGAGTGGTGTCTCATCCTCCAACCCAACTGTAAGGCACATGACCAAACTGTCCACTAAACTCATGACACATGACATTCCAGGGGGGTCCACCTAGTACTAATCTTCAATAGATTTCAGCTCCCTAGAGCCAGGAGTCCCCACCTTCCACATAGTCATTCATTCTTACATGCCAAGACTGACCCAAAGAAGCTGGTGAGCCGCACCTCACTTCCTACTACATTATACTCCAGATTCCTGGTTGATCTAATGTGTGCCTTTGAACCATGACCGTGAAACGGCCTAAGAAAAGGGCAGATGGGAAGGAAGAGCAGTGGGTAAGCCACACAAGGAGCAATCCACCCTGAGTCATCAAGGGAAAAGGAGGCTGGTGTCGCATCCCTCATCACTGGATCCCAGTTGAGCTTTCTGCCCAGCCACAGTGCATGTGACCCCACAGCATCCCACCCTTAGGTGGAGATGGATCTCTGTAGACCTCAGACTTCCTCACTTCTCTTATCTAGACACCCCATTCACTGCACAGCACAATTTGCTCTGTGGTTAGATGACCTACCTCCCAACAGATCAATAACCTATTTTTAGGCTGTGGCTTCCTCACTGGCTGTTTTCCAAAGAGCTAAAACCTGTAAGTCCATATAGTCCATATGAGAACTAGTCCACCCCACATCAATGGACTGAGGAAACAAGCATGGATGCTTTACTTTCTCATTTCCAAATTGCATAACAAGGACTGCAAACCACAAAAAAGGGACATCAAGCCAACTGAGTTAGGCGGGTTGTGACCATATCAAAATGACATCTGGCTTCCCTCCTATCTCCTGGAGAGATCCATTAATCAGCTGTGGTAGTCTTTTTCAGCTCATAATTAAACAATTTGTTTTCCCCAAAAAGAGATCCCAGTTTTCTTCCAGGGCAATTCGTGCCCACGGCGGCTTGTCCCATTCTCGTCACAGACTACAAACACTTAAGACTGACAGTCACTAAGCCTCCCTTGCCGGGCCTCATAAATCCATTTTCTCCAAGCTGCCTCCAAAGTCCTTGTTTCCCCGATCGGTGTTCATCAGCTCTGTGTCTGCGTCTCTGCCCCAAACACCCATCTTATTCCCATTTCCGCCGGAAGGTTCCTTCCATGACATCTTTCCTTTCATCACGTGACTGGTGCACACTTAAGACAGAAGTCTTTAGAATCCCCCAAATCCTTTCATAATAGTGTTGAGCCAGAGTTTGAGACTTTGGGGTTTAATTTTATTTCTTACATGGACCTGTCCAGAAAAAAGAATTTCATTGATATTGAGCTTTGTGTCTGTGAAATTGAGTTTCTGATAAATGTAACCCAGGGGTGATGGGTGAACAAGCCTAACACCATGCTCTTTCCTACAAAGAGCCCACTCTCTACCTGTCCTGTGAACCCCACACCCACCATTACTCCCAGCAGCAGAAATCTAGCTCTCCTTTCCAAGGCTTGGTGTCTAGCAGGTGATGCCAAATGGATGTCATCTTTATCCACTTGAGTCTCTTGGGCTCTCTCTCTCTCTCTCTTTTTTTTTTTTTTTTATTTATCTATTTTTATGTATGTGTGTATGTATGTATTTATTTATTTATTTTTATGTGAATTGGTGTTTTGCCTGCATGTATAACTGTGTAAGGGTGTCAGATCTTGGAATTACAGTTGT
Source organism: Sigmodon hispidus (assembly GCA_004025045.1). NCBI lineage: Eukaryota > Metazoa > Chordata > Mammalia > Rodentia > Cricetidae > Sigmodon > Sigmodon hispidus. The sequence goes on from PVIH01004850.1 coordinate 59,656, forward strand.
GAGCTGCCATGTGGATGCTGGGAATCAAACTCAGGTCCTCTGGAAGAAAAGTCAGTGCTCTTAACCGCTGAGCCATCTCTCCAGCCCCCAGGCAGTCTCTCTTGTTTCCAGAATATATCTAACCCATAGGGCTTCCCATCCCTTCTTCCAATATCACTGAAGAGCCTTAATGAATTGTTCTTTTCTCTAGTTCTCCACAACACAGGGCAGCTCCTCCAAAGGACTATTCACTGTTTTTAGAAGGTAGATGTAATCCAAGTGACCATCAGCTGTGAATGGATAAACAGAGAGAATATACATACAATAGGACAATACTAGTCAGCCTTAAAACAAGCAAATCCTTCCAGCTATGGTGACACCAGAGTCAGAGGGACAGGGGCAGGGTGATCAGAGTTAAGAAGCCAGTTTGGCCAACATGGGAAGAAGATCTGTTTGAAAATACAAGTAAACAAACAGGAAATTCTGGCCTTACAAAACATAGAAGACCCCTGGGAACAGTATGGTAACTAAAATAAGGCAGTCAGAAGACAAAGAAGTGAGGTCTGCTCATATACCCCACGCAGAGAACAGTCCAGAAACAGGAATAGCCAGGAGATGGTGGGGAAGTGTTCTCTAATGGGTGCAGGGTTTCAGTTATGAAAGATGAAGTACAAGGCTGGCTTCATGACAATGTGAATGTACTTAATACCCTTGAACTGAACATTCCCAAGTGTTAAAATGGTCAATTGTAGTCTATACAATTGTACTTTAAAAATAAAAAAAATAACTCTCCCTTCTTCTTGACTGCCTGGAGTAAGAAGTTCCCAAGTTTGGGAGCAAAAGGGGGTCTTGTCTTCGACACTGTGCTTAATTAGACAGAAGGCAGAGCAGGTGGCCCTGGACTTGTGACCTTGTTCCCAGTGAAGTCCACCTTGGCCTGGCCTTCAAGGCCGTCTTCACAATCTGGACCAAGCTCAACACTAAATCCCCTCCTTCCCTCCCTCCTTTGTTCCTTGAGGCTAATCTAATCAGGAGCCACATTTCTACCTTCATACCCCCCATTCCCTTACCCTCAGCCATCTGACCAAAGACTGGATGACCCTCAAGTAACATCTGAACATCTTGCTCCACATTTCTCTTGAGTCTACCCACCTGTCACAACTACAGATATTCTGCTTCCCTTCTGTGGGGTTCAGTCTTATCTCAAAGTAAGATCTCCTATGTGGACAGCCACAGTCCACTGGTCTCTGCTAACACCCGCCCAATCTCTTGGAAAACACTGCCCACCCACCATGCATCTGCACCCCCAGTTTTACTCTGGGCATGTCCCTCCCACCAGACCTCCTATCTGCTGTCCCTGTGAGGACACAGTGAGGAATTGATAAACTTCGTTAAACTGATCCAGTGTTCGCTAGCCTTGCCTATGTTCAGAGCATAGTCCGGTGAATGGCAGAGCCGTTAAAGCAGTGGTTTCCAGCCTGCTGTGGGTCGGAATCCAGCCAAGGGCAAGTTTGCAAGGTCCCTGAACTGGGGGGCAAGGAGGGGAGTAGCCCAGGAAAGGCTCTCCAGAAAGCTCCTACCGGTCTGTATTTGAACAGCCATTTTATGTAGGGAAAAGGGTGACAGAGACTGAGGAGCTTAGACACCTGAATTCTCACTCCCGCACCCTTCATCCCAAACTCCGTATTCCCTTTGGTGGAAAGTCAAAGGAGGTGAGGTCCACTATAGGGGCAGAAAAAGCAGCATGGGGCAGATGTTTTTAAAACCTAACCATTCAATGAATAAGATTCATCTTAATATAAAAAAAAAAAAAATTCCCAAAAAGGTGAAACCAGCAGTGGAATCTGGTTTTTTACACCAGCTGCACAGTTGCATTTTTCCCTAAGAGACTAAGCTAAAAGGGGGCTATAATACCGCAGCCCAGTGGAGACCATCCACTTCCTGAGAGGGGCTCCAGGCTTCGAACACCCTGTAATCAGTCCCCAGCATCTGCACCTTAACCCAGTTACCCCTCCCCACATACAGAAGGTAAGCATCTGGTACCTGATCACACAGTAACAGGTAAGTGGCAGAATGACATGTCAGTTCCAGAAACCAAGTCCTGAACTCTGATGCCATCTGCCCTAAATAATAACTAAACCTAAACGTTACATTCTGTCACAGCCAAAATAGAAGCTGGATGGGAAATGATCGACTGGAGCATGTAGTAGGAACCATCTTCCATGTTTCCTAGAAGCATCCAGTCAGCCAAACAAGCTTGCTCATGAGCTGGCTACTGGCTTAAAACTACTCATTTATTGGAGACTGAAGTCCGAGGATGAACCACACAACCATGTCCTCATAATGGCAGCAATCCAACCCAGGAGGCCGGAATTGCTCCCTAGTCTCCTGCTTTCTGCAGGCTCCATGCTGACTTCGTCCTTGATTCCAACATTTCCCTACCACTGACTCCCTTCCAAGCTCTGCTCGCTCCAGAGTAGCAGTCGTGAAAATATCAACTGGTGCTGCTGAAGCTGCATATGAAATTTTGCATATTTGGATCTCTACAAATGTCTTTTAATCCCACTTTTGGAAAAGTTACCACACATGACTACAGCACTTCCCACACCTCTGCCCGCCAACTCCTGAACCGATAAGTGAGACCATGCGCCCCCCCCTTCTAAGGAAGGGGTAACCCCACACCTAGCTCCAGCTAAGAATTCTGCTCTGGGCACTGCGGCTGGTTTGCCTCATTTCCTCCTGCCCTTTAATCAGCTGAAGGAAATGAGTCAAAATCCTAGGAGTAACTTCTAAGGACTGTCAACAACAGAGGCAAAAATCTATCACCAAAACAACATCTGCAGCCTCAGTGCACTACGGGAAAGCCCACAGAATACTTGGCACATTTCTGATGAGAATTTCTTCTGGAAGTGCAGTAAATGGTCACTATATTTCATCATGCATGGCCAGAGTAAACAACCGCTAAGATCTACCAGTTATCAGGGACAAATACATATTTGCTATAGTCATCTTTATCTGAGGGGCACTAAGAATGGTTTTCAACTTCATTTTAGAGATAACTTAGCTTCCTTTCTGAGGAGCCCTAACTAGATGGGACAAGCTATCCCCCCCCACACACACACAAACCTTCAGTCAATAGGCTCAGATGCCCCCAGCCCAAGCTACACAGCAGGAAATCCTCCTTGCAAATTAACCCACTTAAATTGAAAGGACTAACCCAAATGTTCTAAGACAGGTAGCCTAAAGCCCTTTTACCAAAACCAGCAGTCCGGTAGCCACAGAACCTCAGGACAGGGCGCAGTTTATGTTAAGCACTCACTAAATATTTTTCTATGTGTCTTACTTCACAACAGATTCTGGCGAGTTGTATAAATGGATATACAGAGGGCATTATGGAGCTGAGCTCAGGATCCTTCATTGATTATTATAGGAAAATAGCAGAGGCTCTAGTGGTCCGAACTCCTGGGCCCCCTGAGTAGAGAAAGAGCAGGAAAAGACCTCAGTATGAGACCTGGGAGACATTTGCCAATTATAAGGCCCCACGTATGCACAGAGCACATCCATGATATATGTAAGGCACATTAGAAAGCGTGCTGCAAAAGCACAGCACTCGTGATTTAGAACGTCATAAGAAAGAATTCGTAGATGGGTGGGGAAAGTCAAATTATCTGGGATCTCTTTATTACAGAACTATCAGATTATTTCCAATAGGATAAGCCAGAATGCCAGATGCATGAACAACTAGGGTCTTGCACCTGCAGGAACAGGAGGACCTCTGATTCACTGTTTCAGGCCCATCCTGTTGAGCTGTGAAGGCCCGGAGGAGGGGTTACTACAGAGCAGGCACTTGCTGGCCCTCCAAAGGAGATCACAACATAAACAAAAACACAAAACTGCTTCCTGCAAGCCAGGAGAACAGTAAAACACACATACACACACACACTCCCACACACCCACTCCCCCCACCCCCCTAACACACACACACACACACAACACACACACTCCCCTCACCCCCCCAACACACACACACACACACACACACACACACACACACACACACACACACACACAAAACTGCTTCCTGCAAGCCAAGAGAACAGTAAAACACACATACACACCCTACCGGCCCCAACACACACATACACACATGCACACACACACACATGTCCCAAGAAGCCCTTAGACAAGAAAGCAGCTTTCTGGAATTCTGAACTCCCCTCATGATGCAATTAATGTCTCCCAGTACCTTAGGGAAACTGAAGCCCCCCCCCACTCCGAATTTAAATGACTCGCCCAAGGGCTCATAACCAGGAGACTGTAGGTCTGAAAGGGGGGCCTGAAACTGGAGGGGTAGAGCAAGGGTTTGTTATTACAACACACTGCCTGCCAGCAAACAGACCTTCAAATTCCCTTTGCCAAAGTTATGGTCAGAGCACACTAACCAGGAGGAAGATGCAAACCATTGATTCGTTTCAGTTTTTAAGGGGGAACTATGATCCTCCTCCCAGTGTTCCACCTTGGTCTAAAGCAGAGATAGAGAGAACACACGCCTAGGAATCTGCACACTCATTTGTGATCCCTGGTGACCCCTCCCCTGGCACAGGGGTCCAGATGCAAGGTCTCCCCCACAGAAAAGCCCACCCCGGCCCTTCGAAAGCATTAGGGGAGGGAGGCGTGTGATCTGGAAAACGCAACCAGCGGTGGGCTCCTAACAGGTCACAACGTTGCTGACCGTTGGGCGCTTCATTCTAAAGCGCGGATTCTTTCTATAGCATCAGGGTAGCATTAAAGGATTAATGAGTTTTGTTTTGGAAACGACCTGGTAAAGACTAAAGATTCAGGGACTACTAGGCAGACCCGCACAGGCAGCGCACCAACGACACCTGGCAAAAACGGGGCAGGGCTAAGGACCAGCCTGCAGATTTCCCACCACCTTGAGACCCAAGTTCCCGTGCGGAGGCACCAAGGCTTTCCTAACAGCTTGAAGAAACAAATGTTTCTCAAGTTCACCTCTTCTCACCCCCACCCCACCCCAGGCGACCAGAGGGTGGCTATCACGTGGGAGGCGGGTGTCTAGATCTCGGGATTCCCAAAGAAAACGGCCACCTGCGATCATAAGTCTCATAAACTGAGACCAGGGGTTTCCAAAGCTGGGGTGGGCTGGCTCGTCCCTCACACTGTGCGAGCGAGGTGGCAAGGAACAGCTGCGTCCTCGCACGAGGTCCCTGCTTCCCAAGAGCTGGCCGCCAACGTAGGCTGCAGCAGCTCCCCGGCGCGTGGCAGCAATGAACACCGTGCGGCTGCAGAGAGGGACGAGCCTTTAGCACGAGATTTACAAAAGGAAAAAGTCTGCAACCTAGCGGCTGCTCGCCACACGCCCGGCTCAAGTTGTCTCTGTAGCCGCCACCTACAGGCTTGCGGGGTCCTGCCCCAGAGCCACACGCCGCGTGCTCCCCGTGCAAAAAAAAAAGGGGGGGAGGGGACCCAAGAAGCCCGAGATTCGTCCTCGCGGGTGGCATCGCGCACGACCAGAGCAACTGCGGCTGTATCCCCAACACTATGCACAAAGAGTGCCAGCGGATGGGAAACAGCGGCCACAGAGCAAAGAAAAGGCTCTCCAACTTTGCCCGGCGCGCGTCCGGGGACCGGTGGGCTGGTCCTCACGGGCGCCGGTCACCCCCACGCAACTTTTAACAAAAGGAATCCGCTGCCCCGCCTCGCGCGGAAAGAGGACGCTCTCGGTGCGAAGCCCGAGGCCACCCGCCACTGCCACCCAGGCTCAGTCGGCACAAAAGCATCGCCAAACTCGCCCGCAGCCAGCAGCCCCGCGGCCCGGGCTCCCGGAAGACTCTTCTCGGCTTCGGGTCGCCACCGCGGGCCACCGCGGGCTCCTGGCGCAGGTGAGCGAGGCGGGCCAACAGAGTCCCTCGGCCACCCCGCCACCTTCGCTCTGGCGGTAACGCACAGGCAGAGGAAAAGCCAAGAGCCACCACTCTGGACGCACCTCGGCTGGTGGCACCCCTCCCGGACCCAGGATTGCGCCCATGGGGTGGAGGGTGCAATTCTCTAGTCTGCCGCGCTCTCCCACCTGTCTGGCAACGGAGCAGGACAAACAGGACGCAGAGCAGATCCCAGGCGCCGCGAGCGCCTCTCATCGCGGTGGCTGCGCTAGACTCTGAGCTCCTCTCTCCAACACAGCTCTCGCCCAAGTGCACCGAGCGCGGCAAAGCCGAGCCCCCAGAGCCACTAGCGGCGCGCGACAGCCCCTCCTCCAGCCCTCCCCCAGCGCGCGGCCACGCCCCTCCCTCCTCCCTCCCGGGTCGCACGCCCTCCGCTGCTTGGTGCTCGGGACTCTTGGGATATTGCTGATCCTGGGGGCGCTGTGCCCTCTGAGACCTGGAGCACCCATAAACCCTACAGCTTGGATCCTCTTCCTCCCCTCACTTCATCGCTGGTCCTCCAGCCCCAGACCGTTTGCTGTCCACGCAGGTGCTGCCCGCGCTTTGTGAAGCCTGGCGCCACGCGCGCATTAGGCACCGGCCAGCCACCTGGCAGGTACTCCCTAGACAATAAAGGACAACCCCAAGGATTCCCACCCCCCTCGCCCCCAGCACGATCCGAGGCGGGGAGGCTGTACTCGGCCAGCAGTGGAACTGAGACGGGATTGATGAGCGAGCGAAAGGATTAGAAAATTGGGTCCCCAACCTTCTCCTTTCCGGCTGGGGGGGTGGGGGCAATTGTAGGGTCCCGCACCGCTGTAAAAGGCTGAGCCCACGTTTAAGTAATTTTTCTTGCTCAGTTTCTCCACCTGCTGAGAAACCTGTAAGAACACAGCTGATTTCTATTGGCCAGCGTGGACCTCCGCCCAACCAAGCTCCTGCTGAGACTTGTGGAAACTGGGCCAGTGCAGAGGGGAAAGGCTCCTTGTGAAGTAGTCAGCTTGGGAAACGGTTTTTCAAAGCCTATTCGCATTTGGATGCCTTTTCTCTTGGTCATTGTTTTTGTTTGTTGTTGTTGTTTTTAAATCTACTCCCCCCCACACACACACACACCCTAACCCCAACACATTCCCCCGGAACTCCTAATCTGACTAGCCTTAGGGGCAAGATAAAAGTAAAATAATTATTTTTTTAAAGATTTTTTTAAGGTGTATGAGTGTTTTGCCTACTGTATGTGGGTGCACTACCTGTGTGACTCGTGCCCAGGAAGGTCAGAAGAAGGCATCAGGTCCTTTGAAACTGGAATTACAAATGCTTGTCAATCACCTTGTGGGTGCTGGGAACCCCGTGCTCTGAACATTTCTTGTTCTTAATCAGTGACCTACCTCTCCAGCTCCTAGAGTAATTTTGTTAAAACAACATCTACTTAAGAGCATTTTATGGTCACTGTGACTGTAACCATGGGTGACCGTGACAATCCCCCTCTATAGGGTTTTATAGTGTCGTACCCCACTATCCAGGCTTACAATGAACTTGGTGAGGTAGGGAGAATAGACTTTTATTATTTTAGTTCCTAAAGTGACCCAAGATTAAACACCTGACCGTGGAGAGACCTAGAGCTTGAGGCCTCATTCTAGGACTTTCTCGGGGTATGGTGTTTTCCCTACATATATATTCTTTATTAATTTTATAATTTTTATGTTTGCCAATAGTCATGTGTATGTCAGTGAACAGCTTTCAAGAATGTGTTCTAGGGGCTGGAGAGATGGCTCAGCGGTTGAGAACACTGATTGTTCTGCCAAAGAACAGGGGTTCAATTCCCAGCACCCACGTGGCAACTCCCAACTATCTTTAGTTCCAGTTCCAGGCAAACACCAAGGCAAATAAATAAATAAAAAGTTAAAAAAAAAAAAAAGTGTGTTCTCTTTCCACTGTGTAGCTTCTGGGAGTCAAGCTCAAGGCATCGAGCTTGGTGGCAAGTCCCCTGAGTGGTCTCACTGGCGTTCTGATAAACGTTTAAAACACCTCTATAGAGAGCTTAAGAGAGTAAAATAGGGCAGACACACCTATAAACACCTAATTGATAGATAATATGTAAACATATTTTTTAAGAATGGAAAATAGGGGGGGCTGGAGAGATGGCTCAGTGGTTAAGAGCACCGCCTGATCTTCCAGAGGAGCCGGGTTCGATTCCCAGCACCCACATGGCAGCTGACAACTGTCTGTAGTTCCAGTTCCAGGCAAACACCAAGGCAAATAAATAAATAAATAAATAAATAGAGTTTAAAAAAAAAAAAGAAAGAATGGAAAATAGGGGGTGCTGGAGAGATGGCTCAGCGGGTTAAGAGCACTGACTGCTCTTCCAGAGGACCAGAGTTCAAGTCTCAGCATCCACATGGCAGCTCACAATTGTCTGTAGTTCCAGTTCCCAGTTCCAGGCAAACACCAAGGCAAATAAATAAAGATTTTAAAAAATGGAAAATAAAAGAGATAATTATCAGGAAAAATATCTATTTACATACATGAGACCTCTTTGAGGAATCACTTTGAGTAATCAAGAATAGTGTATCACTTCCCAACTCTCTGACTTTATTTAATATTGAAGCTGTCTTTTTGGATATTGACAGGACCTGTGTTGGCTTAAAAAATACATTTTTAAAGCTAGTCACTTAAAAATTTATTAGAGGATGATCCAGGTATATAGCTGCCTTTCCTGAAGTCATTTTATTTGTCCATGCAAAGCATTTTCTGAAGTACCTACTGGGCAGTAAGGAGCTAGACACTATTAGTAGATGTGACTTTAGTGTCACAGTCCCTATGGTCTGAGGTGGGAGCCCACACCCTATGTCCTAGTGGACAGTTCTAGTCATAATTTGCAGACAGGCATCAACACTTTATTCCTAGGATGGCAGAGGTAAGGTCATCGATATCATGTAAACAATCCTGAATTTCTGGAATATTGATTTATTTCTAAACCCATCTTGTAGTAAAGAATAAAAAGCCACTATGAGTTAAAATATTATGCCTGAGAGAGAAAAATTACAATTTTCTTCTTCAATCAACTGACATTAGGAATGATAACATCTTCAGAAGTATGGTGAACAGAAAACATATTGCAATTTAATTCCAGGCAAGAAATTTCTAGCAGGAAAAAATAAAAGCAGAATGGAGAATTATACAATTCTGAATTGTTGTTCATATTTATCACTCAGAAAACATTATTGAATGCCCAGGATTTGCTTGGAGGCACCAAGACCTATACACAAATTAATAAGACAAAATCCCTGCCTATAGGAATTGATGGTGAAAACAGGCTCTCAAATAAGAAACAATAATATCTGAGAACAGAGCTCATGTTGAGCCAGTACATTCCAACAAGGCCATATTGACCAGCTGGTAGAATACTGAAATCTTACTGTACTGATCTTTTTTAAAGCCATCCCCTAAACACATTCTAGGTGCCCCCCCCCATTTCAACCCACTCCTGAGACACCTCACATCTCCTTAGATCCAGCAAATACAGGTTGAATGCTGAGCACAGCAGAGAGCCTCCAGTGCCTGTGCTTTTAGGGTTGTTAGCTATTTTCAATAATACCTCCTGCTTGCTTTATACTGCAAGAAGACGGGGGTAAGGTGATCTTAGAGCAGGGCTATGGGAATGAACCCGGTTATAGATGAGCACTGTTCAACTGAACATTTTCAAAGGTGAAACTGTTTTATTGCTCAAAGGGGATAGATGGGTCAGTTCTATATTGTATTTTGTAATAGCCATAGATGCTATCACGATTGCGGTTTTATATATTTTACTGTCTTGGACATTATTTTAGTGATAGCCTATTGACTGCAGCTTGTGGGAATACATTTCAAATGGACTTAAGCAAAGAAATAGAATTTGTTGATGCTTACACCTGAAAGACACAGGGATGCTTGCATATCAGATATTCCCGCATCCAAGGACTCAAAGCTGTCAGGATTTGAAAGGCGATGGTCACAGAAGTGTAGGTAGTGTGTTGGATGAAGATGGTTTTGCCCCTCCCCCTCCATCCTTCATGGATACTTTCCTGTGGTACGCTGTTGGTGTTGCATGTAAACAGGCAGCTAGGTTTACAGCTTCCTACTGCCAATGGAGGCAGGGCTTTACTGCAGCATCAGCCTTTTCTAGAAAAGTAGTGACTAGCACTCAGGAGGCAGAGACAGGCAGATCTCTGAGTTTGAGGCCAGCCTTGTCTACAGAGTAAGTTTCAGAATAGCAAGAGCTACATGGTGAAACCCTGTCTCGAATAAATAAATAGATAGATGGATGGATGGATGGATGGATAGATAAACAAACAAATAAATGAAAATAGTGACTAAGTCTCACTATTCAGTCTTAAGTCACTTGCTCATTCCTGAAGCCAGAGAGATAGAAGACAGGAATTGGGTCTGGGTGTTGTGGCAGCACTTGGGGAGGCTAAAGCAGGTATATCTCTGAGTTCAAGGCCCCAGGTTGCTCTACATAGTGAGTTTCAGGACAGCCAGGGCTATGTAGAAAAACCCTATCTTCCAATAAAATAAAATAAGACACGAATTGTCTGGGTCTGTTTTATATGTTCATCCCCCAATGGAGCTGGGGTTGGTGGTCTACTTCACCCATTTTCTATAGACTAAAATAGTAAAGGATGTGTGTCCAAAGAAAAATGCAAGTCTTTCACGGAAAGAACAAGTAATGCTGTATAAACAGACCAAAAGATGTTTGAGTCCAGCTTGTCAGCTCAGGCCTTTAATCCCAGAACACTGAAGGCAGAGGCAGGTCAGTGTATGAGTTTGAGGCCAGTCTGGTCTATGTAGGAGTTATAAGTCAGCCATGACTACACAGTGAGAACCTTTTTTTTTTTCTTTTTTAATGTTAACTATAGAACTCCTACAACCAAAATTTCTAAATTGACTTCACTAAGTAACTGAGAATGGCTTTGAATTATTTCTTCAGCCTCTGCCTCACAAATGCTAGAATTACAGGCATGTGCCATGTCCAGCCTTTTGCTTTTAATAGTTCTGATTCTAAAAGTAGACATTTATTCTAAAAGTAGACCATTTAGGAAATACCAACAATCAGAAAGAACAAACTGAAAATCAATCAAGGTGTCAACATCAAACCGTTCATTTTAATGTTTCCCCCTAACATTTTTGCTGAATATGTGTGTTTTCTTAAGATCTTACTCCATTTGTTAATTTCCAATCTATGTTTCTCATAAGTGATATGTGAATGCTGTTTTATATCACTTAGAACTCTATGAAACATAACCTACAAAATACAATTATATGACTGTACCACAATTCTGGATACTCTATTTCTGTATTTTTAAATAAATTCTATTTTGTGTATATGGGTGCTTTGCCTGCTCCTATGTCTGTGTATTGATGTGTGCCTAGAGCAGGTGGAGGCCAGAGAAAGATCCTTTGGAACTGAACTTACAGACCTTTGTGAGCTGCCATGTGTGTGCTGGGAATTAAACTCTCCATCCTCAGTGCTTTTAGTCACCCAGCTATCTCTCTAGCCCTCATTTCTGCATTTTCCCCAGTGTTTTAAATTGCTATGAATTACTTACTGGTAATTATTCTGGTAAATTTTGCCTCTGAGTATTTATTTTCATAGGATAATTTTTAGAAGGGGGAAGGATTATGTACCAGAAAGCTTGGAGGAATCCATTTGCGGTCACCAGATGAATTCCAGAGAAATTCTTAAATGCTTAGTTTTATTGATAAAAAGAATTGAAGAACAGACTCAAAGGGGAGCTATGGGACACTTTTATTGGGGTTTTAAAGAATCCCTCGTGCATGTGCGCGCGCGCGCGCGCGCGCGCGCGTGTGTGTGTGTGTGTGTGTGTGTGTGTGTGTGTGAGAGAGAGAGAGAGAGAGAGAGACACACACACACACACACACACACCTCACACCGGAGAGACAAGGTGTCAAAGGGAGAAGAACAGGAAAGGGAAAGAAAAAGGCCTTGCTCCCTGAGGTAAGGCAGAGTGCCATCGGGCCTGTGGCATCAGGTATCGAGAGGGACTGGAGAGAAGGAGTGAAGCCCAAAGTATAAGGGAAAGGGTAGAAATTTTACAAAGGAAAACCAAGAAACAGTGCTTTTCTGGCAGACTTACAAAACTACATGTCTATGGCCCTGTAGGGACTCAGCTAGGAGGTGAGAATTCTAGGAAGGAAAAGTACACTATCTTACTAAAAAGATAATTATTCTAACTGTCTCTTTAGCGTGGCTTAAGGAGAGCCAGCCTTCCTAGGGTTGGTCCTGCCTTCTTGGGGATGATTCTGCTCCCTTGAGATGTTCATGCCTTCCTAGGGCAATTCCCTTAGCTAGGCCATTGACCACGCCCACCTGGAATGTTAGGCCTCTACCCAGGCCAGAGATTTCATCTTCAAGATGAGAACTTTTCCCTAAGGGACCTTGAACACTACTGTGTCACCTACACCAACAGTATAAGCCTTGTCAGCTTTGTCATTTAAAAGTCTCTGCTTTGTCATCTGTCCATGAAGTTAATTAAGGACATGCACCTACGACATCACTGTGAGATACTCTGTTAACAAAATACCTCATGATTTGAGGATGGTCTCCGATGTAGCTTTCACTCAGTACCGTGTTAGTTCAATGGAAAACAATGTCAGATGAAGCACAGATGCAGACCTGAAGAAAACCGTACATTGAAGTATCTTCTAATACTTACTCCCTGGATGGCTTCTGAAGTCAAAGAAGCATCTAGATCATATGTGCAGTGACCTCAAGAAACTTCCCCGAAGAGGTGGCCATTCAATTCTGCAGGAGCAGGGACAGCCCACGTAGGGAAATGGAGACTGTAGGTGAGACTCTGGACCACACATAGACAAGTCTATATAAGCCAGGAAATATGACCCTCATCCTCTGGAGGACAGTTACTAAAGGACTCTAAAGTGCCAGATGGGATAAGATTTTGCAAAGGGAATGAGGAAGCCCAGGGAAGCATGAGTTAAAAGGTGGCAACCTCAGTAGGAAGAAAGTAGGGAGAAGTGGAATGCATCCAGCCAGACACGCAGCCCTGGGGCTCAGCACGGGAGCAGCCACAGAGAGACAGCTGCAGCCTGGATCTGGCTGAGCTCACTGCACTGAGAGTGTGTGGGAAGGAAAGCAGAGGGCAGATGCTATCTCCTTAGGGAGTTACCCACATGGAAAGGATAGGCATAGTAAATGAAAATTACAGGAAGCCATCATTTTGGACCTGACTCCGTCGGTAGATAAGACTAAAAAATCAAAATGGAGTTACTCTTGCTAAAATCCAACATTACCAGACTTAAGTTAGGCTGTTTGGGTGACCCTTAGGAAAAGTGTAGAAAGGTGATCGCCTAAGTTTCATACGGGTCATTTCAGCCATGTTAACAAAGTACCCTCTACTCCCAGCATACAAAGGTAACATGAAGCAACCTCCACTCGCCATGCTTTTCATGTTACCATCCAGACTTCCTGTCCTTACCTTGTATGAACAGTAACACTGGAATGACAAACCTGTTTTTTCCTTTTTAACTTATTCATTTTATTGGTGCTCTGCCTACATGTATGTCTGTGTGAGGGTGTTAACTTTGGAGTCAGAGACAGTTGTTAGCTGCCATGTGGGAGCTGGGAATTAAACCTGAGTCCTCTAGAAGAACCATCTCTCTAGCCCTGATAAATCTGGTTTTTAGTTTTAACTTTCTTCAGTCTTTTTCTGTCTAGAAAACGAAACCTCCTTGATATAGCTCTTCGGAACCTGTGTTTGATTTTTATGGACTTCTGTGTTGCCCCCACCTAGCATCAAAAGTGAAGCCAAAAATAAAAAGATTAAAATAGAGTCATAAAGACATTTCCCTGGGGGCCTGAGAGAACCCACAGAAGAAAGCGGGAAGAAGAGCATGCATGTGTAATCCCAGGACCCCTATAGGAGAGAAGGTAGAACAAGAGATTCCCCCAAAGCTCACTGACCAGCCGGCCTGGAAAATGAACCACAGTGCAAACAAAGACCCCTTGCCTCCAAATGCAGAAAGAGAGAACTGAGTCCCTAAATTTTGCCTCTGACCTCCACATGTACACTATAGCTTATGCGCGCCTGCACACAACCAATCTCTCTGGGCCCCCTCTCTTACGAGCTCACACTCCATACACTCTCACACATGCAAACATTCTAGAAAACAATAACTTTTAGGGGCTGAAGAGATGACTCAGAGGTTAAGAGGTTCTTCCAGAGGACCTGAGTTCAATTCCTAGCAACCACATGATGACTCACAAACAGCTATAATGAGATCTGATGCCTTCTTCTGGTGTGTAACTATATATATATATAGTTCTATACATATAGAGAGAACTATATACATATATACATACACATATATATATATATATACAGATAGCACACTAGATACATAATAAATAAATAAATCTTTAAAAAAATTTAAGCCAGGCAGGCAGGTGGATCTCTGAGTTCAAGGCCAGTCAGGTCTACAGAGTAAATTGAGAAATCTTGTCTCAAGAAAATCTAATAGAAAAGTGACACGACAATCGGAAGAGGATGAGAAAGACTGGGAAGTACAAGAGCATCTCCAGGATCCCAGGGTGCCAGCTGTGTCTCACCCTCAAGAAGGTCACACAAGACCGAAGTAACCTGACAAGCTTCCACAATCGCTACCACTAAAAAGCTAATTTTGTGGGTTGACTCATTTAAACACTAAGGGTGGGTGCTCTTGCTCTCATGTTGTAGATGAGGAAACTGAGGCACAAGGTAATCTAATAATTTGCAGAGAATTTGAAGCAGGATTGACCCCCAGTGCTCAATCCTTGTAACCCTGAGAAAACTGGAGGGGGCGTTTGTTTTGACAGCTCCTGAGCCTCCTGCTACATGACACTGTGCCTGGTTTCATGCCCTGTGGGTATCAAAGCCAGGACTTCCTTCTATCCACCTACTAACACCCAGAGCCCAGCATGGAAGGGTGAGGTGGATCTATCTATCTCCTCTCATACTCCATAATGAGTGTATGGAGACAAAATTTCTACCACAGGGGATTGAGTAATTGGAGGAAAAAATAAAAGGGAGGCCCAAGGATGTAGTATGAGCAAGGCCTTAAGTTCCATCCCAAGCACTGCCAGCTACCAGATGTCTAATATCAGAAAACCTAGAGCTGGAGAGATGGCTCAGCGGTTAAGAGCACTGACTGTTCTTCCGGAGGACGTGAGTTCCATTCCCAGCACCCACATGGCAGCTAACAACTGTAATTCCAATATCTGACACCCTTACACAGTTATACATGCAGGCAAAACACCAATTCACATTAAAAAAAAAAAAGCCTAGAGCCACATCCAGACTAAGAGACATTTGCCTCTCACATCCACACTCAAAAGGTTTGAGGCAGGAGGATTGTGAATTCTAGATAAACCTGCACTACTTAGTAAGATGTTGCCTCTGGAAAACACAAACAACCCTCTAGTCATCCCCACACACTGAGATAGTGTAGACACAGTAATGAACGTTGGTCATTCTTGGGAGCTTCCTAGATTTTTCTCTTATTGTTTACTTATTTACTTTTGAGATGAAGTCTTACTGTGTGACCCTGGCTAAAACTCCCTATATAGACTATACTAACCTTAAATGCAGGAGATCTGCCTGCCTCTGCCCTTCTAGTGCTGAGATTAAAGGTATGTTATCCTTGCATCCCACTTACTGCTCAAGAAGAGTTTTTTGTTTTTTGTTTTCCTTTAAAAAGCTAGACCTAGTAGCACAGGCCTATAATCCCAGCCATTTAGGAAACCGGAAGACCACAAAATTAGAGCTGATCTGTGTTAGAATTTCAACAATTTAGTGAAATGCTGTCTTAAATATTTTTTATTTTTAAGTAAAAATAAGGCTGGAGACTTATTTGAGTAGTAGAGCTCTTGTCTGCCATGTGTATGGTCTGGATTTGATCCTTAGCCCAGGAGAAAAGTAAGTAAACAACTGTAGGTCCTCTTGTCTAAATCCTTGCTGTCTCAAGAGAGGAGAGATAAATCCCTTCAGAACATGGTTGGGACACCTCTTAGGTCAGACATTTTTCTATGGCTTGTATGAGAATTATCTGTAACCTTGTCAGTCTCTCCACTAAATAATTCTTTGAGGAAACCGCACTATAATTCAACTGTGGGTCTCATGAGAAGGCTCACTCACACAAAGCCTGTGAACCTAACAGCCCCCACATGTTTGCAAGACTGAATTCCTGACAATACACCTTAGCTCATTTTCTTTGAGTTTTAAAAACTTCATCAGGGTTTGCTTTGTAGCCAAAAAATCCAATGTCTTCACCATCATTATTTTGATAAACGTATGCAATCTAAATCTATGTTAATTACACAATAAATATCATAACCTCTTGACCATTTCCTGTTCTCCTTCTCACCCAATAAGGAAGCCACACTGGTGCCGCAGGAGTTAGAAGCACTTTAAGCCTGCAAATCTTGAGTGGTTGAGTAAATACAAGAAGTAAATATGGATTTAACTAAGAAAGAATCACCATTAACCGGGTTTCCTGATTGCTGGAAGACAGGGGCACAGTTGTCTGCAAACTTTGAGCAGTTCTTAAACCTTGCAAGTAAACAACTCACACTAGGATCCACCTCTTCTTTTTAATTGGTTCACACTGTTTCTACCAAGGAAAAGACTATGCCTTAGGGTAGCACAGATGCTGCCACAAGGCTCATGGCTTGTCCCCAGGCTTAGGAGGTTAAAGTGACTGGGAATGGATTATTTATGGCCCTGGGGAAGAGAGGCAAGAGAATGGAGATAAATGGGGGAAAGATGAATAAACTTTGTTCTCTTTAAAAACAAGTCTGATGTTTTGCATTGACTGTGGGTACAGTGGTTGCATAATTTATCATCTATCCTGGGACATTGGGGTGGGGCATTCCCCCTGTCCTGAGTAACAGTGATACCTCCACTGCTTTCCATTGCTCTGGGAACTGTTTATCTATCCTCTTTTATCTTGAAACAGGATCTTACTGTATAGTCTTGAACTCACTTTCCTGTCCAGGCTAGTTTACTACTCAGAATGCCTCTGCCTCAGCTTCCTGAGTATTGACATTACAGGCAGAAACAATTTGGAGTTCCTGTGTCAGTCATGAGCTTTCTTCTGAGAACTGAGTCTCTGTGAGAACAAACACCTCAGAACTGTAACAGGCTGAATGTCTCTGACCTCTGTGAGGAAGGAAAGTACCCCAAAGCTCCATCCGTCCTCTGCAGAGACACCAGTACCATTGGCTTGTACAAGAAAAGCAGCATTCATAATCTGAAAGATGGCTAGGCAGCCAAAGGCATTTGCTCCGAAAACCTGATAACCTGAATTTGACCCTTAGAACTTGTGTAAAGGTCGAAGGAGAAAGTTGACCTTTAACCTACACAGCTTCCTCCACCACCCTCATATATCATTCACAAATGCACACACACCATTTTTTAAAATTTTTTGATAAAGACAATTCTAGTCAGGTTTGTCGAGTGCTTGACTGTTGTGACACAAACCTGGCGTGGACTGTATGGGTGCTGGCATGGGTACAGATCCACAGTCCTAAGGCTGGGCAGAAAGAAAAGCAGAATTGGAAGTTCAGGTTGGCCGTTCTTTACTAACAAGTTCAAGGCCATCTTGGCATACATGAAACCATACTCAAAAGAAAATGAAGAGAGAGGAAAGCAGGGAAGGGAGGGGGGAGGAGGGAGGGAGGGAGGAAGTGGGAGGAAAAGAAAGAAAGGAAGGAAGGAAGGGAGGGAGGGAGGAAGAAAGAATGAGAAATTCCTATCAAAGCACAGTATAGAGTCTGTAATCTCAGCACTAGGGAGCCTGAGACAGTGTCACTGGGAAAGTAAGGGTCCCCTTTTGGGTTCTTAACCTCATTAATAAAAGAATTTAAGGAAAAATTCAAGTAGAAAGTCAAGGACAATCTTATTTGAGTTTAGAAACAAAAAACACTCCAGAGTAAGCAAGTGTAAGTTTCCCAAGAGAGGAGATTGAAGAGGAGAAAAGGAAAAGCGTAGTGATATACTGTGTATTTGTCTGGAATATCAGAGGGCAGACACCCACAGCCAAGCCATGAAGTCAGGGAGTGGTGATTCATGCCCTTAATCCCATCACCGGGGAGACAGAGATCCTCTGTCTGGACCTCTGTAAGTTCAAAGCCTAACAGCCAGGCAGTGGTAGTGCATGCCTTTTAGTCCCAGCACTTGGGAGGCAGAGGCAGGAGGATCTCTGTGAGTTTGAGGCCAGCCTGGTCTACAAAGCAAATTCCAGGACAGCTAGAACTATTACACAGAAAACCCTGTCCCAAAAAAAAAAAAAAAAAAAAAAAAAAAAAAACCAAAAGTAACAAATTTTATTAAATATACATTATCCCCTTTTATGTCAAAAATAAAAAGGTTATAGCTAATATTTAAAAATATATATACAAGCAATGATTAGATCAATAATGTTCAGTCCATTAACAATTGACTAATTCAAAGAAAATACTGCATTATTTATCTTATTTTGGTGAGTTTAAAGGATTGTACCTAATTTACATTTTATCCAACTTGTATTACTAACTGAAACTATTTTTTGATGTCTCTCAAACTCATATATTTTAATCTCTTTTCTAAAACTGTCACTAGAAAAATATAACTATCTCATTGTCAACTCCTTCAGAGACTGAAGAAGGAAAAAAAAATATTAGCTAAGTAAACAGGAAGTGCAAGCAAGTAACTTCCAAATATTGTGAAAAATGAAACAGCTTGTTGCCTGGACAGTCACCCAAGGTTCCTCTGCAGCTGTTGGAGCATCCATCTTTGGCCTACAGGTCTAGCATATCTGACAGACTTCCCTGTAAAGCAGGATATTCTTAAAGGCCTTCCTACCTTATCCTGGCAAGGTTCAGCAGTTCTTTTTGTGTGTTCTTTTGTCCATTTTGGACATAATTACCGTCAGCAGTTGAGGCAAAGGCACTTTCTTGCCCAGTGGCTAATTTTTGCCACAAAGAAAGTCAACTTCATATAGAGTTTCTTCGATGTCCACCATTTTCTCTGAAGTAAATTGATGCTGCCAGGAATAGACATCTCATTGTCATTGAGGTCAGCCATTTGAGTTAGGCAGGCACAAGAAGTCAGTGACCCAGCAGAAAAGCATCCACAATGTAGAAGGGGAGTTTGGGAGAAAATGAAATCCCAAGTGTTAGGTAAAGCATGCTTAGGAAAATGAGAAGGGGCGGGGCTGGGGAGATGGACAGGGATTCAATTCCTAGCATCCACATGACTTGTCACAACTAACTGTTCCAGGGGATCAGACATACCTGCAGGCAAAAACCAATGTCATAAAATAAAAATAAAGTCTTAAAAAGAAAAGAACTATGTTGTAGAAGATTTCCGGCCCTGTTTGGGCCAGAAGTTTGGACCTTGCCCGCGGCAGCTTTTTCCCCCAAAGAAATGAATCAGATACTTATATTAATTTCATACTGTTTGGCCTATGTCTCAAGCACATTACTAGCTAGCTCTTTTATCTTAATTTAACCCATTTCTAGTAATCTATCTGCCACTTGCCCCTGCCCATGCTCGCCTGGGTTCCTTACATGGTTCTTCCTCAGGGGTCAGATGGAGACTGACTGACTCCACCCTCCTTCTACCTGTCTGTCCTCTGATCCTCCACTCACTTCTATGGTGCTCAACATAGGCCAAAACAGCTCCTTTATTTTCAGCATATAGAGAACATTTCCACCACAGAAATAAAAGTGAGAAATTCCAGCATTTGGGATTAAATATCTCTTGTATATGGATGGTCCTGCTTTCCTGAGGGATGATTCTGCTTTCCTGAGGGATGATTCTGCTTTGCTGAGGGATCTTCCTTTAGGTAGGTCATTGACCTGCCCAGCTAGAATACTGGATCACCACCACCTAGGCTAGAAAGAGTTCATTCTCTATACCAAAGGAAAGCAGTTTTCCTTTAGTGGGCCTTTACTGCTACCGCATCAGCAGGAGAATTGTAGAATGTTCAAAGCCAGCCTGAGATACATAGGAAATACCAGGCCAGCCTGGGCTTTCTTTTTTTTTTTTAACTTTATTTATTTATTTGCCTTAGTGTTTGCCTGGAACTGGAACTACAGACAGTTGTTAGCTGCCATGTGGGTGCTGGGAATCGAACTCGGGTCCTCTGGAAGAGCAGCCAGTGCTCTTAACCGCTGAGCCATCTCTCCAGCCCCCCAGCCTGGGCTTTCATAGAAAAACTGTTTCCAAAAAATGACAACAAAAAACAATTCCTGGTCCAAATCATCATTATCATAATAATGACATACAGTAATGGTTATGTATTACTCTTTGTGATATAATCATCAGAGATGCTTGCCTACTACAATCATCCCAGGACTTATTAACAGGTCATAACTATTATGGATATAACCCTGCTGATATTTCCTGAGTAATTATGAAGTTTCATATACGGATCTACTACAAGAGTTCTTCACATATTCCTTCCAGGCAGGTCTGTTAGTCACCTGATGGCTAACAAGGAAAGGAAGACACTCACTCACAGGTCACCAGCTTAGGAAGTGACAGCCGTCTTGGGACCATGACAGCCTAAATGCCTCTATGTGGGCTGCCCATCTTTGTGTTGTGATTTGGTTTCCAGATTTATACATAACTGCAAAACAAAAGGGCAGGACCATTTGGAAGCATCGTCACTGTATCCTCCACAGTACCATACTCTGGAGGAAAGTTTCATATTCACCTACTACAAAACAACTATTTTTTTTTTAATTTGTAGTAAATGAAACAATTTGAACCTTGAAGTCATTTGATTCAAATTGATAATTTTAAGCAAAGTTATTTGTTTGTTTTGAGATAAGGTCTCATTATGTAGCTATCCATGACTGTCCTGAAACTCACTATATAGAACAGGCTGGCCTCAAACTCACAGAGATTCACCTGCCTCTGTCTTCCAGTGCTGAAGCTCTTTTTATTTACTTTTGGTTTTTGATTATTATTTTATGTGTATTAGTGTTTTGCCTCGATGTATGTCTAAATACTACATGTGTTTCTGATGCCCAAGGAGGTCAGAAGAAGTTGTCAGAGCCCCTAGAATTGAAATTACAGATGGCTATGACCCTTTATGTGTGTCCTGGGAATTGAACCTGGGTCCTCTCCAAGAGCAACAAGAACCCTTAACAACCCTTGAACCATCTATCCAGCCTCCAAAACTTCTGCTTGTTTGCTTGCTTTTGTTTTTACAGTGTTACATCCTGGTCAAAATCAACATATGGGAGAAAGGCTTGGTGTTGGCTCACAGTTTGAAGGTACAGTCTGTTGTAGCAGGAATGTCAAACAGAAGAAGAACTTGAGGAGGTTGGTCACACTGCATCATCAGTCAAGATTCAGAATGGTGCTTGGTTTACTTTCTCCTTTTCATTCAGTCCTGAACCCCAGCCCACATCAGTTAAATATCCCTGGAAACACCCTCATATACCTGTCCAGGGATTTGTCTCCTAGGTTATTTTAAATCCTCTCAAATTTAAAGTCAAGATTAGCTATCCTGGTGTGATAGTAGCATGGTACTAACATTAAAACCAGAGACCTTACAGTTTAAAGATGTATATTGTGTTTTGATGCCTGAGAATCACTTCAAAGGTTTTCAATAGGAGGGAGACTGGAGAAGGAGGTGAAGAAGGAGGAATGTGGACTAAGCAAGATTAGCCAAATGTTGACACTGTGTGGGGGGCCTTGGGGACATCATATACTGTGGATGTTTACCTTTATCCAAAATATATGGTTTGGGAGTTTTTAAAATTGTGGGTTTTGGCCAATTGGAGAAAACCATGGGAACAACCAGGTGTGGGCAATGCTTGCTACTCAAGCCCCTGGATGCTCCGAGTCCAGAATCATCCTGTCTGAAAAGGAGAGGTTTGCCCTTGACACTCTCTGAGGTTCCACCAAGCTCTAAAATTTTAGTAGTCCTTATCTAAGAGAAAATAGTTAAAGGAAAGATGTGTTGACCAACCAACTCTAGACTGGCCAGCTGTGTCTTAAGAAGAGTTTCGGGTTTATCTATCCAGGAAGGAAGGGAGGGAGGGAGGGAGAGAGGGAGAGAGAGACAGGAAGGGAGGGAGGGAGGGAGAGAGGGAAGAAATTAAATGGCTATGCTTGCTCAGCAGCATATATACTACAGATGGAACAATACAGAGAAAGCTATCATGGTCTCTGAGCAAACATGGCATGAAATTTATTGTGTTCCATATTTTAAAGTATCTCTCTCATGTCTGTACTTAGTGGCCTTGGTAATAGATCACATGGACCAGTCATTAAAATCCAGTAAGCCTTTATCTGCTAAGAAAAAGAAAAGAAAAGAATTACAGTAGAACTGAAACTAGAGAAACAATTACCTTTATCTCCTCCTTCATGACTCACGTAGCCGCCCACACCGCCGGCTTCCTCGCCATCTAATATTATCCTTCCTTGGTTTCTTTTCTAAATGCTACAATATACCCATACTTTCATCTTGTTTATATATAAACATATATATAACATAGTGGGGACAATACATATGAAGAGAATATTTTTCTTCTGAGTTTCTGGTAATCTTACATTTTAAATCTATCCATTTTCCTGTAGATTTTATTTTTCTATTCAGCTGAGTAATATCCCACTTTTGTGTGTACCACATTTTCATAATCCATTCATCTGTTTCTAGACACTCAGAATGGTTCCATTTCCTTGCTGTCATAAATAGAACAGCAATAAACATGGATGTGAAAATATCTCTCTGGTCAGATATAGAGTTCTCTGGGTATGTGCCCAGGAGTAAAATAGCTGGGCTCATTAGTAGTTGGGTTTTTTTTTCCGTATTAAAAATGTAACTGACAGTGAAAGTATTAAACGATAGGAAGGCTTCATGGCTTCAGAATGCTCATTCTAACTGCACCGAAGTTTACTGAGATGCACAGTGTGGGATTGGGTAAGTGTGTGTTTGTGAGACTACCTTAGTCTAACTGCGTGGTGTTTTTATTTGTGAGTTTATCATGAAAAAAAGAGCAATGGAAACTGCATCTTTCTCTGACTACCCCTCTTTATACTTGGACCACTTGCTTTAATTTCTTTTTTTTTTTAATTTAATTGCTTTGATGTTTGCCTACATGTGTATCTGTGAAGGGTGTTGGATCCCCTGGAACTGGAATTAGAAACAGTTGTGAGCTGCCATGTGGGTACTGGGAATTGAACCCCTGTCCTCTGGAAGAGCATCTCTCCAGCCCCCTAACTTTTTTGCTTTGATAGCAACATAATTTGGGGCCTCACTTAACCTCCCTACTACTTCTCGGGGTTCTCCTCTGTAAAGGAGGGTGAGCATAGGCCATAGTGACAATCATATGAAGAAAATGATTCCTACAGAGTGCAGAGAGCTAGCTGCTTCCAATGTATACTAAGCACTCGGTACACAGCAGATAACATCTTTTCCTAACTCCATTTAATAGCTATGAAAACTAATTGTCACTCAGTGAAGATAAATGGTTTGGCTAAAGTCTATCTGTTTTAATAAACAGTTACACAGACATTTAAATGCATGTTTCTGACCGAGAATCTACCTCCCTTTTCTATTCCAATTGTCCTCTGAGGGCATTGTTAGGAAAAAGCAGAAAAGGTTGACAGATTAAGCTAAGCAGTGATGCAGGAGGATCTGTAGCACCTGAAGAGTCCAACAACACCAAAAAATAAGTTAATGTTTGTCATTAACACAAAAACTTAGTCTGTGTCGCAGACTGCAGCTCCAGGGTCATGGAGCCAGCGGCCGCTCTCCCAGACAGCTTGGAGCCTAGCACAGAGCAGTTGGAGAACACTGGGTGACTGGGAGGTAAATTACACCAGCCAGCAAGAGCCAGCCCAGCTTAGGGAAGGGGACTAGGGTGTTCTTTTGTTTGCACACCGAGAAACTTTGTGACTGAGCACACTGGCTCCTTGGAACAATCTCTGCCTTCTGAATATACTGACCTCAGGTGACCAGGCACTATTTTTTTTTTTTTTTAAATGAAGCTTGTGGTGAGCAATTTTCTCCTTATCTCTGTCATGGGCAGAATCTCCTCTTCTCTGTAGCCTTCATCTAGTCTCTCAGGATTTATTTTATTAGTATGTTTAGGGATTGTCTGTGCCTGGTAAATAAGAATGATGTGTTTGCCCGCATGCATACTAAGTATGTTTAATAACATGTATTGTTAAAAGCAAAACGTGTGTACAGGGTGATATAAATGGGCTCAGATGTTAAGCTGAATGCTACAGAGGACTTTGACTGGGGACAGGAAGAATCCCACAATTCTGCATGGTCATCGAATGGACAGCATTAAACCACTATTGCTTCTCTTTGGCTGAGAGGGTGAAACTGGGGCTGAACAGTGGGGAGGGAAGTTCATTTCTAGCATACTCCTTGCCTTGGATTTACTATGTAGATGACCAGGCTAGACCTCAGCTCTCCCGTCTCCAGCTCAGCTTCTTAAGGGCTGACTTTGCAGCTGTGTATCACCACAATTACCTTTCATTTGATTTTTAAATGCAGGGCGCTGTCTTAGGTGGGGTTTCTGTTGCTATGATAAGTGCCATAATCATAAGCAACTTGGGAGGAAAAGAGTTTATTTTACCTCAAAAATTGCAGTCTATCTTCCAGCAAAGTCAGGACAGGAACTCCAGGCAGAACCTGGAGGCAGCAGAGTTAGGCAGATGCCATAAAGGAACATGTCTTTCTATGGCTTGTTCAGCTTGCTCTCTAATACCACCCACTGCCACACGTCCAATGGTGACACTACCCACAGTGAGCTGGGACCGCCCACATTAATCATTAATCAAGAAAATACCCCCACAGACCATGAAGGCAATTCCTCAGTTGAGATTCCTTCTTCCCAGATATGTCTAGGTTTATATCAAATTGACACAAAACCCAACCAACACACTCACAAAAATATTGCTGAGCCCTGAAGACAGGATTAGGGGCTTCTGGGAGTTTTTTGAATGCATGTACCTTTGGCTAATTTGCTCTCCCAGGCTTCTTCCTCCCCACCCCACCCCCACCTCCCAGCAACAGGAGAATAAACTCTGCTCTGTGTTGTGATTTTGCACTGTGACCTCCTTTCTGTCTCACGGCCATTACAATAGAAGCTCACCACTATCTGTTAAATGAATGAATGAGAGCTCGCATGTGTGGGGGAAGGCCTGATCCTTCTTCATAATATACGCCCTGGTTAGAGCCATGACAGGGCAGAGTCTTACAGATGTACTCATGTAAAGGTTCAAGGGCAGCGAGCTGAAAGCAAATCAGAAACTTCTTCGTGTTTTGTTCAAAGCCCACTAACAGTTCGACATGTATTAAATGGTAATAAGCAGCTATCTGGGTCAGTGGGTTAAGTAATAACTGTGGAGGAAGGTGAGAGGTGAAGAAATACACGGAAATTACATTCGAGGATGGCTTTGGCTCACCAGAGCGAAACTTGTATAATAGCATCCCCGGGATTCAACCAGGCTATCTCTTCCCCGTCCTCACACAGCAAGCTCTGCATGGAGACAACAGTCTCTTTACTTAGGCAACTGCTGCAGGACTTGGTAAAACTTGGGAAATATTGAGAAGCTTCCAAAAGGTTGCACACAGGTCAGTGTCTTCTCACAAAGAAGGAGAGAAAATCACAGTGTTTAGAGAACTGTTTGGGAGCTGATTACGCTTTTCAGGCCATTCTTTCTCTCCCTCTTGTATTTGACTTTTTTTTTTTTCCCTCACATTCTTATGAGGTCCAACAAAAGGAACAAAGGTTTTTGTGAGTACAAAATTGCTGCTCCAATGACCATGACAGTAACAGCCATTTTTTTTTTGAGCACTTACTATGCACCAGATCAATTCTTTTTTTTTTTTTTTTGTCTTGGCTATTTGAAACACGGTTTTGCTTTGTAGCTCTGCCTGTCTTGGAACTTACTCTGTAGATCAGGCTGGCCTTGAACTCACAGAGACCTGCCTAACTCTGCTTCCTGCTGGAATTAGAAGCCTATGCTACCACCACCTTGGTCTTAAAGTCAGAGGTTTGGTGGTTTTGTCCACCAGGGGGACATTTGGCAAATACATCTGGGGCATTTTGAATTGTGAGGAACAGAGAGAGGGGACTTGGGAACTGATACAGACACTGAAAGGGTAAACCTGGGGCTTAACTTTTCCCAAAGCACAGGACACCCACCTACCGCAAAGACTGTCTGCCCCAGCGCCATCAGCTTCAAAGTTGATGAAGCCTGCTGTTGGTGAATTACCTAATTTCTCAACACACACACACACACACACACATACACATACACACACACACACACATACACACACACACACACACACACACACACCTTAAAGATTATACCTTTTATTTGCAGATGTGGAAACTGAGGCACAACTTCAGTGTCTTCCTCTGAACCTCATAATAGCAGAGTAATCTCCAGTCCAAACCTGTTTGACTCCAGAGCCCTTACTCTAGGTGTGGACTCTGAGTAAACACGGCAAGGTGACCCCTGACCAGGCCTTTGCTTTTCACATTAAATAACAAACCTGTTCACAAAGCATCGCTTGCGTGCACCGATGTCCCCTTCTAGGGAAGCAGATGACTGCAACTCTATCATCTCAAAATATATTTCTTCTGCCCTGTGAAAAATAAATAAATAATAGAGATTTAACTTTAAAATAAAAATGTCAACTCTGTGGCACCTTTCCCAACTAAGACATCTTGACATTGGATTATTTTTTATTAAGATAATATTGATCTATAATTAAGAATAGTAATATTTAATAAAAATATTCATAAAGGAGTAGTTCTCCAAAATAATAAAAGTATTAGCAAGGTAATGAAATATCAAGTTCAGCCTTTCCTTTGCTGTGTATAATTTGTGGCTATCCTGTGTTTCGTGGGGTGTTGAGCAGTGCCCATGGGCCTGGCCCATTTTCTCAATACCTGTATTTCTTTTCCATACCCGCTTCTCTTCAAGCCCTGAGCATTCAAAGTGAGCCAAGGCATTGCCACATTTCAGTGCTGTCTATCCAGCTATGCACACTGGTGGCAGAATGCTTCCCTCATTATGTGAAATTCAGTGAAGCAGTCCTATAACCCTTTTCTGTTGTCATTTTGCATATTCATAGGAACCGAACAGCTAAGTGATGTCTCTACCAAAGCAGCGTACTAAACCCAGTGAAAACATACTTCACACAGTTGTGATCTTATTTTGTACTGAGGCGCTCTTTTTCCTTCAAAGGCCCCAATGGGTAGTCATTGGTAGACATCACCTGTTTTCAGTCAGGCTGAAACAGGTTCTGTAGTTAATGAATCAACGTGAGCAGTACAGAGAATCTCAGGATGTGAACAGTCAGTGAGTCATGCTCCATTTACTTCCCCATAGCCTGTCCTAATTTGATTGCTTACTTAGTACTACATTTCACTTAATAGTTTCCATTCTGTACTCAAGTGGACCACTGTGAGTTCGAAGCCAACCTGGCCTACACAGAAGTTTCTAGAACAAACCTTGTCAAAAAAAAAAAAAAAAAAAAAAAAAGTTCTGGCTTTTCTCATTGGAATGAGAAAGTTCATGAAACCCGGAAAAGTGGTGCTAGCTGGACACTACTCTGGACACAAAGCCATCATCATGAAGAATATAGATGGAGATGGTACCTCAGACCACTCTTAACAGTCATGCCCTGGTGGCTGGAACTGACTGCTATCCCCGAAAGGTAACAGCTGTCAGGGGAAAGAAGAAAATCGCCAAGAGATCAAAGATCAAGTCCTTTGTGAAAGTTTATAACTACAATCACCTTGTGCCCCCATGGTACTCTGTGGACATCCCATTGGACAAAACTGTTGTCAACAAGGATATCTTCAGAGACCCAGCCCTGAAACACAAGGCCATTCGAGAGGTCAAGGTCAAGTCTGAAGAACAAAACAAGACAGAGAAGAATAAATGGTTTTTCCAGAATCTTCACTTTAGGGTATATTTTTGTTTCCATCATTAAAATTTTTTTTTAAAAAAAAAAAGTTGGACTGGAGAGATGGCTCAAAGTTTAAGAGTAGTGGCTGGTCTCTCTTCCAGAGGTCCTGAGTTCAGTTCCCAGCGACCACATGGTAGCTCACAACCATCTATGATGAGATCTGGTGCTTACTTCTGGCCTGCAAAAGTACATACAGGCAGAACATTGTATACATAGCAAGCAGAACACTGTATACATAATAAATACATTTTCAAAATAAAATTTTTAAGTACATTGCATGTATCTCATGCAATCCCTAAACAAATGTGGTTAGCTTTTGATATGTGGTTTAACAATGAAGAATATTAGAGTAAAATAATACATTTCTTTTTTTCTCTCTCTGTTTTTGAGATGGGGTCAGGGCAACCCGGGGTTGAGAATGACCTTCAACAGTCTTTTATTGTTTTTGTTTTTTTAGAGGAGGTCACACTATGTAGTTTTGACTGGCCTCAAACTCACAGCTATTCATCTGCCTCCACTCTCAGATGCTAAGATTAATGCCTTGAGTTACAATGCCCCCAGTATACTTTAGACTTCTTTTTTTGGGGGGCGGGGGATGTCATAGGGTTTCTCTGTGAAACTGTTCTGGCTGTCCTGTAGACCAGGCTGACCTTGAACTCACAGAGATCTGCCTCTCTCTGCCTCTGGAGTGCTGCCTGGTTTATTTTTTCCTTTGTAGACTTCTTATCTACCTCCATTTACCTCCCCAATGCTAGAATTACATCAGCACATTTAGTTTTATGCAGTGCTGGTGACTCAACTCATGCATGGAGAAGAGACAAAGCTATCCCAAATGAGCTACATCCCAACATTGTAAATCCCATTGGAAAATCATAATCATTTGAAGATTAGAATTAGAGCAGAGGGGCTAAACGCTACCTCCCATGACCCAGGTCCCAGGTTCAATTCATGTGCTCGTAACCACTGCCCCCCACACAGAATATCTACCCCTTCAATTAAAGAAGCAAAAAATAAAAATCACTTTGCTGGGAGGTGTATTCCACAAGCCTACCCCTAAGTTAACATTCAAAACTACCATTAAGTAAAATATAAATGAATGTTTTGCATTTTGTAAGATTAAAGATAAAGACAAACCCAGATTACAAAGCTCAAAATGACCAATTCTCTCTCTCTCTCTATCCCAGTCTTCGTCACTTCTCCAGTGAACGCCGGACACTGTGGTGACAGTTATCTGACAAAGATAAAAATGTGAGAATTTTGATGTCTCACTCAGAAGCCTTATACAGTTCAGTCTTATCTAAAGATAATGTCTGAGCCTTGGGGTCCTTGGGCACCAGGACCTTTCTGATTTGGCTGAAGCATGGCTCTCTAGCCTCATTTCTTGCCAATTCTTGCTCCTTTTCATTTCTCTCATCCACATGAAGCTTCAGGTCCAGTCCCAGCAGACCCGGATCATGTGGTATTAACTGCCAAAGTCTCTTGTGTAAATATCCTCTACTATTGCACAGCCCTCAGTTGTATTCATTTTCCAGCCCCAATCACAATGACACCATACCCAATTTTCCACAGCACATTGCTTATCTTTCAACAACAGTTTACTTTAAAACATCCAGATTCAGCCTCGGAGAAGGCTCAGTGGGTAAACATGCTAATAACTCAAGTCTGACTACCTGAATTTGACTTCTCCAACCTACGTAAAAAGCTGGACACAGTAGGGCACATCTGTAAACACAGCACTTCTAAAGAAAAATGCAAAATGGTGAGAAAATCATCTGGAAGCTGGTGGGCCAGCTAGACCAGAGTACACAGTACAGCAGCAGAAACAAGAGAGACCTGGTCTCAACCTAGAAGTGATAACCTTGCAGAAAGTCATCTTCTGACCTCACACATGTGTGGTATGCATACATCTATGTGTATGCACACACACACAAATACTTTAAATATTATACTGAATATTTTCCTCACACACAGATATTTAAATATCATTTGATATTTTGTAGGTGAAAATTTTATGTATCTTTTCAAACACAGAATCATGGAATAGGGAAGACACACCAGCAGTTAAAAACACTTGCCATTTTCCCATAAGACCAGATTTTGGTTCCCAGTTCCCACATCAGGCAGCTCATAACCTCCTGTGACTCCAGCTCCAAGGGATCTTTTCAGACCTCCATGGGCACTTACATGTTCTTGTCATGCACACATACACAAAATTATAAATTAATCTTTTTTAAAAAGTAATTGAAGCTGGAGAGATGGGTTGGTGGCTAAGCATCTGAACCGCTCTTCCAGAGGACCTGGGTTCAATTCCCAGCACCCACTTGACATCTGTAACTCCAGTTCCAAGTAATCCAATGCCTTCTGGCCTCCAGGAGCACTAGACACACAGTAGTAGACAGACATATATGCAGACAAATACCTGCACACAGAAAGTAAAGTAAGAATTTTAAAACAACATAACATCAGCCTGACAGTGGTGGTACATACCTTTAACCCTCACACTTGGGAGGCAGAGACAGGTGGATCTCTGAGTTCAAGGCAAGCCTGGTCTACAAAATGAGTTCCAGGACAGCTAGAGTTACACAGATAAACCCTATCTTGAAAAGCCAAAGCAAACAAAGCAAAAACCTGAAACTGTAGATCCATAAACATTTTGGCGTGACTCAGTGATCACTGGGATATGCTTTTGACACACTAACCTTGAGAAGCTCAGAATACTGCCTGTACTGGCCACTCTTGGCATGTTGCTTATGGTGAAGGAATTCAGATAGACGTGCTATGATAAGCCCAGTCTGATTTGATCAGTGTTCTGGTTAGTCTCTTTAACTAGACACAGCCAAGAGCAATTTGAAAGAAGCTACAATTGAGAAATTGTATAGATCAGGTTAGTCTGTGGATATATCTTTGAGAGATTATCTTGATTATTAATTAATATTGGAGGGCCTAGCCCACTCCGGGAACCACCATCCCACGGCAGATGGTCCTGAGTTAAAAAAGCTAGGTAAGCATGAGCCAATGAATAATCCAAAAAGCAATCCAGTGAGCAGCATCTCTCTCTGTTTCCTGCCTCCATGTTCCTGCCTCGATTTCTTACCTTGATTTTCTTCAGTGATGGACTGTGGCCTGGAAGTGTAAGCTGAATAAATCCTTTCCTCCCCAAGTTGCTTCAGGTCACAGTGTGTTATCATAGGTTGGAGGAAGGACTATCTAGCCCTCTGATAGCTATGCAGCTGGATTCATTCACAGTTTTCTCATTTCTAGGTCATCCAGAACTCAAATCCCTCATCCTTAACCACCCCACCCCAAGGTTTATGACCCTTCTGTAAAATTCCTTATTTTTTGTTTTACCTAAAATGCCACTTATTTTCATTACTCTAGCCACAGAATGATTATTATTTTGGACTTGGTGCTATATAATTTCATTATAATTTGCACAAACCTGGCAATTTAATCATGTTGTAACTCTTTCTGGAACTGCATGTAGCCAGTTGTGTAAAGATGCATGATAACCCATGATTGTATTAGAGATTTGTAAACATTGAGATTTCCTGGGCTTTTGGTTCCTTCTGAACAAGCAGAAACCATATCCCTTCTGTCTTCTCCAGCAAAACTGGCTTTTTCAATCAAATATTAATCAAGACTGAAGCCACAGAGGATGCTCAGCTGGTACCAGTTTGGTTAAAAAGATCTCAGCCCTCTACACAACCCAGAGAACCAAGAAATGCCTGTTGTATATATTTAAGAAATGCCTAAAATGTACTTTATGGTGTGTTACTTTTGTTTATGTTGCATTTGTTTAACTCTGTGAAGCTGTGTTACTGTGCCTGTCTAAAACACCTGATGTCTAATAAAGAGAAAAGATAGGCAGGACTGGCAGGCAGAGAGAATATACAGAAGGAAAACTCTGGGAAAAGAAAAGATCTAGGAGCCAGAGAAGAGAGAACACAAGAGACCAGATGCCCAGCCACACAGCCAGCCATTGAATAAAAGTAAGATTACGGAAGAAAGAGAAAGATAAAAGCCCAGAGGCGAAAGGTAGATGGCCTAATTTAAGTAAAGCTGGCAAGAAACAAGCCAAGCTAAGGTTGGGCCTGTATAATGAAGAATAAGCCTCTGTCTATGATTTATTTGGGAGCTGAGTGGTGGGTTCCCTAAAAGAGTTTTTTAAAAAAAGCAAAGAGTAAATAGAAAAAAGAAAAAAAAGGGCTAGCTTTGAAAGTGACTTTGGAACAAGAGTTCATAGCTCTAACAACTCCAGACACCAATGCTGCTTTACCCAAGCGACAGTCACTGGAAAGAATTGGAGGCCAAGTGTTGGCAAGAATTTACAACTTTCTGAGAGAAGATAAAACATCTGGATTTTCAAAAGTGAAATATTCTAATTTTAAATCTAATTGTAATTCATACTCAAGCATCATCTAAAATCAGGTAAAGTCAATTGGTATGTTGGGTAGGTCCTAGGGTTATCAATTTGTAAGCCTTGCATGGGCTATTTTATCTGTCTCATAGTCTTCGTTTTATGGATGCAATACAATGGCAAAATTGATGTCACTGAGCCAGTTACAAGAATGTACCTGGAGCTCAATTCTTCTGATTGCCAGTTCCTCTTACAACCACACATCCTATATTAGGAACAGAGTCTGAGATGATTGGAATAGAGGAACCACACTGGCCTGAGGGTGGGAGGCTCTTGTCAGGATCTTCATAGATTCTAGTCCTACTTGAGTGTGAAAACAAGACGTCTGATCCATTACAGGTAGAAATTATTTGTCTCAAATTTCCAAGAACCAGACAATTAGTTTCCTAATTTTACTGATCAGATAGATATACCTAAGGTGCCTAGAATCCAAATGAGGACCAAGTGGCCACTCTAGGCTGAGAAGAAAATGTGTAAATTCCAGATTATTTCCTCACCTAAGTTGTGCTCCTGTCCCAGTGAGAAACCACTTGTTAAGTTTTCCATTTTTAAAAAATAATTCTTAAGCCAGGAAGTCATGGCACATGCCTTTAACTCCAATACTACAGAGGCAGAAACAAGCAGATCTCTGTGTTTGAGGCCAGTCTGGTCTACATAGTAAGTTTCAGGACAGCCAGAGCTACACAGTGAGATCCTGTTTTGAAAACAAACAAACCAGCAAACAACAAAAAGTGATTATTTTCCATGGGCTGGGGATGTAGTTCAGTTGGTAGAGGGCTTGTTTAACATGGGGGAAGCCCTGGATTTCATCCCTAATACCACATGAGCCTGGTAATGATGTATGCCTGTAATGCTAACACTTGGGAGGTAAAAACAGGAAAACTAATAGTTCAGAGTCATCCTAGGCTACATAATAAACTTAAGGCTAACCTGGGACACAGAACATCCACACATGGTAGTACATACTTTAGTCTCAGCACTTGACAAACAGAGGCAGTTGGATCTCTGTGAATTTGACACCAGCCTCGTCTATGCCATACTAAGCTCTAGGCCAGCCAGCTAGAGCTCTATAATGAGACACTTCTTTTAAAGACAAACAAATAAACAAAACTAAAAAAATTATTTTTCCAATTCCCATATTCTTGTTTCTCATGCTTAAAAAAAAATTGGGCCAATGAGATGACTGTATGGGTAAAGGGGCTTTCTGTCAAGACTTATGCCCCAAGTTCAATTCCCAGAACCCACATGGTGAAAGGAGAGCACTGACCCCTACAAGTTGTCCTATGACCCTATGTGCATGCCATGCCACACGAGCTCCCCTTTCACACGTGTGTGCGCGCGCACACACACACACATAATTTAAAAAAGGATTAAAAAAAAAATAATGAGCAAACTCTGTTGAGGTAGAACTTCTAGTTTCCAGTAGAACTGAGAATGAGATATTTTTATTCAGGCATGAACCTGAACAGCTGCAAAGAACTACTTAATTAAATCATGAATGACAAATTCTTCATAAATTATACGTAAACATTTTATAATTTTGATAGTTCTTTTTTTTAACTATAATTTGTAAACATTTAAGTGGAAGCTATGAATTAGATTTCAAAATAGATGAGTAATTTTAGACTTTGACATCCATTTTCACAGCATTCCAGTTTATTTTAAGGGACAATTAGTACTTATAAAAATGTATCTAATTGCTAGGCTAAATCAAACTCAGAAGCACTGGGTGTTTTTATCCTCATCAGGTCTATTTTTTTTTTTCCTACAGTGACCAGAACAAGTGAATAGAGGCAAAAGGCAAAGAGCTTACAATAAACTTAATTACCATTTTGAAATTGATGCAAATTTGCTTGGGAGCAAACTCATTTCTTCTGATATTCACCCTGTTATCCACATAGCTAGAGTATTTTCTGATGATGTATAACTTTAACCCTTCTCTAGCAACCATAAACAATTTGCTTTTATATTGAGGGTGGGGTGTTTTCAAACATCCAAATTAAAATCTCAGATTTCCATGATGATGATTATGGTGACCGTAGGGATAATAGCAAGAATAGTGATGAGGTTGAGGAGGATGATATGAGAATAATGCAGTTGATGGTGGGGATGATGGGCTTGATTGAGATGATGGAGGGGGTGAGGCAGCAATGATGATGATGGTGGAGATGATGGGCTTGATTGAGATAATGACAGAGGTGATGAATTTCTGATTATAGATATGATGAGAAAGATCAGGGGGAGATGATGATGATGGGGATAATGAGGATGAAGATGGGGTGAATATGTAGGTGATGGAGATGATGGTGAGGTGATAGTGGGAATTGTGGATTTGGTTGAGATGATGAAGGGGTGATGATGTGGCAGGGATAATGATGATAGTGGGGATGGTGAAGATGATAGAGGAGATGGTGGACTTGATTGGGATGATGATACATAGGCTGCCATGATACCCCGACCATTCCTTAGCTGTTAGACAGGTCTCATCAGACACTAGTTGTTTGCTAACTTTGAAGGATACAGTTCTGGGTAAGATTTAAATGTTGCCTTTGATCATACTTTTCTTTGGAAATTAACAGTGTGATGTTGTTGAATAATTATAAACTGATGGTCCTGAGAGGAAGAAATGAGCTTAGTGTCTTACTGTATCCAGATTTCAATGTAGAAGATATCAAGGGTTAGTTATTTTCATTCATGCCACTTGCAGAGAGCTTTTTAACAAGTCTCTGAAGGACCTTTCCAGCTTGGAGTCATCTAAGTTTTACACAAATATTTTCTGAGTTCATTTTTCATTTATGAGATTCTTTTAGATAGAATTCTTTACTTATCTAGCTTTTAAAAATCTCCCACTAGGCTTGTATGGTGGCACAAGCCTTTAATCCCAGCACTTGGGAGACAGGGGCAGGTGGATCTCTATGAGTTCGAGGTCATCCTGGTCTACACAGTGAGTTCCAGGACAGCCAAGGCTACATAAGTAAGATGCATTCTCAAAAAAAAAATTTTCCACTAAAATTTTTAAGATGACTGTAGTATAATGGTATTAACTCCATGATACTATGTGTTAGAAGCGAATGGAAGCTGGGGATGGAGCTCAGTGGTAAAGCACTTATTTAGGATATATAATTCCCTGAGTTTGATCTCCAACATCAAAATAAAAGAAATAAAGAGGAAGAAAAGAAGAGAGGCCGAGGGAAAGAGAAAGGTGGAGGGAGGGAGCTGAAAAGGAGACAAGAAGGGGAAGGAAGGAAAAAGCAAAAACCAACATGGAGGACATAGACAAACTTGTCTGGAGCCCCAGCCCACCCATCATATGGAAGCATGGCCCTGACATACCTAGATCCTGACTCCTCAAGGAAAGTAGGCAGTGGGGTGTTTATATGAACCCTTTCAGCTTCAAATCCTGGAAACTGGCTTACGACAAGTTATACTATCACCCGGGTTAAACGATAAACTTCTGTGAGATACTTGGAACTGATAGCCTGAGACTTTGCAAACTCTTTAGGGACCAGGACACTGTGAGTTTATGGTCATAACACTAAGTCAATATAGACATTTCTACCTGGGAAGCTTTGCTATGGCAGCTAATCCTTAGGTGATGCTTGCCATATGCCAAGCAGTAGTATAGACCCTGAAGAGATGACAATGTCAGAACAGAGTAGATAATGTATACATTCATGCCCATGGATGAGACAATAAAACTGCTTCCTGCAAGCCAGGAGGACAGTAACACACACACACACACACACACACACACACACACACACACACACACACACGAGGAGAGTAAATATTTAAAAAAGTAAATGCTGTGGTCCCATCATTTGGGAAGTGAAGCCAGGAGGATCACTATAGGTGAGAGGTTCTGGAGTTCAAGTTCATGGTTAACTAATAGGCAGTTTGACGTCATTATGAGAACGTATGTCACAGAGACAAGAACAACAAATACTCAAGTAGAGATGACTGACAAGAAGAAGTGTCTGGCTAATGGCCAGCCATCCTGGGCTATATAACAAGACTGTTTCAAAAACAAAAGTCCTATTTTAGTAGGATGGTCAGGAAGTGATTAGTGAGGAAGCCATGTTTAAGCTGAGAGAAAGGAGACACTGGAAGGTGGGATGGGCATGGAGAGTATTTCTGAGTGGGTCAGACTATGATAAGGTTTTCATACAGAATAGAAACCCAGTGGAGCTGTGGGATGAATCCTCTATGACTTTAGGACAATAAGCGGAGCCTGGAGGGACAAGCTGGGGCTGCTTGGTAGGAATGGGGTCCATTCCCTAAGCATAGCCGTTACTAAGCCATGTTACTTAAGGGAGGCATGATCTAAGCTACACATTTTGAAAATCATCCTGACTGCTGTGTGTACAGAATGCACATAGAAGGCAGGCCAGTCCTCACCAAGGCAGGTAGAGTGAGCAGGCCCTGTAGGGCAGAGCCTCGGGGAAGGTGACCTTGAACTCCCCCAGGATGATGGCATTGGAGGGGAAAGAGGAAAGGAAATTACAGACCAATTGTTCAGGGGTTTCCCTGAGTCCCCTAACTCTGCTCATTCTTAAGTTTTCTCTAGAAAACAAAAACCACAAGGTTGAAAGCCACCTATAGCTCCTGATAGGGGACATTAGACTTAGTAACAACTCTGTGGACACACTTTCATTGACTGCAAGTTCACAGAGATGAAGGTGAAGGGTGTGATGCTGTGCGCTAAGTATCTCCCTTAATGCCAAGGGCCTGAGTCACCGAGAGTTCTTTGAATTCTGAGAGCTATGAGCATGTCTTATCAAAATAATATATTTCCTCAGTTGCTTTCATGCAGAAGAAAAAAATCCTGACACCATACTTTTTACTGTGACCCTTAACCCAAAATAAACAAATGAGGGGTTAGTCTTGATGAATGTTTAAATGAATCCAAAAACTTACTAGCTCTGACTTGAGATGGCTGAGAGCTATTTATTTTTCACCCTACATGATAAGACACCGTTAAAGCCAGCCTGGCCTAGCGATGCCCAACAAACTGGGCCTGGAGATAACACACATTTGAAAAGTCAATCAAACGAAACATGAAATGCTCTTTAACTTGACCCCAGAGAGGCAACAAGACTGGGAAAAAAAGAGGTTGAAGCAGAGGTCTCGGCCTGGAGCCAGAGCTCTTTGTAGGGAGTGTTCTCCCAATCCAATCTAACGTGAGATGTCTTTCTGTACACTGTAAATATGCTTATTACCACTAGTCAATAAAGAAGCTGTTTTGGCCTATCGTAAGGCAGCTTAGAGGCAGGCAGGAAATCCAAGCAGAGAGAAAGGAGGAGGGGAGAGTCAGAGAGACATGATTCAGCTGCTCAAGAAGCAAGATGTGAAAGTACTCATAAGCCACTAGCCTTGTGGCAAGACATATATTAATAGAAATGGGTTAAGTTGTAAGAGCTAGTCAGTAATGAGCCTGAGCCATAGGCCAAACAGTCTGTAATTAATGTATGCCTCTGAATAATGATTTTATGAGCTTCTGTGGGACCACAGGTGGGAAGATTCCTCTGGACCTCTGGCCTGGACAGGTCACAAACTTCTGACTACACAGATCCTTGAGACTCCCCAAAAAGTAGAGTCCCAGCTCCATCTCATCATTGCAAGTTCTGCAACTCTTCCCAGCCCGGGCTTGCCACTGGGATGGACAGAAAATGACATTGGGACCCCTAACAAAGGCAAAGCATAGATTTGTATGGGTTGGAGTGTTCAGCGTCTCCTTGATTTTAACTGCCCATCTGTAAAGAGACTTAGAAGAAAAGATCATATGATACATAAAGTCTTCAGCCACCAGACAGGCCTGGTGGCAGATGCTGGCACTTTGAGAAGCCGAGGCAGGGGGATCAGGTGTTCCAATCATCTTCTGCTACACAATAAAACTGAGCTAGTTTATCTCAAAAAACAAAACAAACAACAACCAGGTTTGGAAACAGCTCACTGCATAGGGGTACTTGCCAATGAGCCTGGCACTGTGAATTTAATGCATAGACTAACCCAGTGAGAGGTCCCTCTGACCTCCTTATCAATACCTGGGACCTCCTAAACCCAGACCAGTACTTTACCACAGCTGCATCTGAGCTCTCTTTTTACTTTGCTTAAATTTAAAATTTTTGTTAGTTTTATTAAAATTACTTAATTTATTTATTGAGACAGAGTGTCTCTGTGTACCTGCTCTAGCTGCCCTGGAACTCAATTTGTAGACCAGGCTAGCCTAGAGATCTGCCTATCTCTGCATCCCCAGTGCTAGGATTGAAGATGTGCATCATCACTGCCTGGCTTTAATTTTTTTAAAA
This sequence comes from Sigmodon hispidus, assembly GCA_004025045.1. Taxonomy (NCBI): domain Eukaryota; kingdom Metazoa; phylum Chordata; class Mammalia; order Rodentia; family Cricetidae; genus Sigmodon; species Sigmodon hispidus. The sequence goes on from PVIH01004850.1 coordinate 98,295, forward strand.
TATAAAAGGATTTATTTTATGTGTATGAGTATGGGCCTACATGTATGTATGTGAACCACACATGTGCCTGGTGCCCAGTGAGGTCAGAGTGTTGGATCCACTGAAACCACTATGTGGGCCCTGGGAACTAAACTTGGGTCCTCTCCAAGGGCAGTATGAGATCTTAACCTCTGAGCCATCTCTGTAACTCCAGTTTTTAATTTTTTGAAACAAAGACTCATTTAGTTGTTCCGGCTGACCTTGAACATGTGATCCTTCTGCCTGAGCCTTCAATATCTAGACATCTAGCTGAACTTTTTTTGTCTTAAAGCCCAAGAAAGTCTTGAACTCACTACGTTTGGGAGGATGACCTTGAACTCTTGATCCACTTGGTCTCACCTCTAAAGTCCTAGGATTACTTTCCTGTGTGTCTCACCACACCCCACTGATTCCTCTTTTACCAACACAAAATGAATGTTCTGTTCTAGTTTCCTTTTGGTTGCTGTGATAAACAGTGACCAAAAGCAAAAGCAACATAAGGGAGGAAAGAGTTTGCTTGGCTTACACTCCCAGTTAAGGCCCATCACTGAGGAAGTCAGGTGGAAACTTAAGCAGGACTTTGAAGCATAACCCATGGAGGAATGCTGCTTGCTGGCTTGCTCTCTGGCTAATGCTCAGCTAGCCTTCTTATACAGCCCAGACCAAGTGTAGGGATAGGGCCACCCACAGTGGGCTGGGCCCCCTTCCATCAGTTCCAATGACGACAGTCTATCACATGTGATCTAGGGACTATCTCAGAAGGTTCCCTATTCCCAGATGACTGCAGCTGTGCCAGTTGACAATATAAAACTCACCAACACAGGCCTTGACATGTGATAAAGAGGCGATGAGTGGTGGGTGACATTTAAACCCATTCTGCCCCTCATTAAAGCTGTCTATGCTTTTTGTAGACTCGCTTTTATTTTATTTTTTTCTGAGACAGGGTTTCTCTGTGTAGCCCTGGATGTCCTGGAACTTCCTCTGTAGATGAGGCTGGCCTCAAACTCTGAGATCCTTCTGCCTCTGCCTCCCAAGCACTGGGATCAAAGGTGTGCACTGCCACACTCAGCTAGGGTTTAGGGATTTTGAGGAGGTGGAATGGTTGAGGCAGGATCTCACTAAGTAGTCCAGGTTAGCCTTGAACTCACAACTTTCCTTTCTTAGATCACAAGTGTGACCCACTGCCACTTCACTTAGCTATCGAGGTAGGCTGGGATTAGTCTCCTTCTGGTGTTTGACCACAGTCACAGCACGGTGGCAATGCTATCTGTTGATCTTCCTTCCATGGTCCCAGAATCTCTCTCTCCACAGTCAGACCTCAAAGTGGGGAAAAGAACTTTAGGCAGAAACAAAACAATACAATATTTAGTGACTTAAATATGATAGGGTCTGAAAAGGAAGAAAAGGTCTGGAGAGGCGCTTCAATAAAAATGAGGAGAGTAGCCAGGCAGTGGAGGCAAAGGCCTTTAATCCAAACACTTGGGAGGCAGAGACAAGTAGATTGAGTTTAGGCCAGCCTGGTCTACAGAGTGAGTTCCAGGACAGCCAGTGATGTACAGAAAAATCCTGTATTGAAAACCAAAACAAAACAGAATGAGGAGGGTGGGGTGGGGTGGATGGGAGGGGGAACCAGACCACTCTTTTCAGAAGGAAGTCTTCAGACACTTCCAAGCAGCACCTCCCTACCCAGGAGTCTCTAGACAAATTTCAGGACAAAGGAAAAGTGAGACTTTTATAAGTTGTAGGGGAGGGGAGCAGGACGTTCTACATCTTGTGATTTTGTGTATGCAGCAAAGAGCCTTGACAAGCCAGGCATTGTCAATTGACAGCCACCAAGTCACAACACAGAGCTTCTCAGGTCTCTGTCCCCAAGAGAGCAGAGCTTATACCCTGATCTCTTCATGCCCTTTAAAAAGACCGATGTTTTCTAGGGGCAAGACCATATTATAACAGGGCCCAATTGTTCAGTATAGAAGCACTTGAAGGACATGTAAGATCTACACAGGCAAAGATAACTCAGCAGTTATGACCTCAATTTTCTATTGATTATGGTTTCAGCTTATTGAGACATAACCACAACCTAACTGAGGGACATCTGGCATGTTTATTAAGAGCATGGACTCTGGTCCTAGATATCCCAGACGCACTGTCATTGGATAGCTATATGTATAACCTTAGGAAAATCTCTGAATAGCTCTGTGCCTCAGCTGTGAAGTGGAAATAACAGCCCTAATAAGGCCAGAATTTAATGGCCCACTGTGTGTTATTGTTAATGATTGAACAAACATTAGGTATAAATCACTTCATTCAACTGTCCCATATTCTAATAGAATAGAGTCACAAAATTGTTCTCATAGTGGTTTGAGAAACCCCCAGACACATCCAGGTAGCCATTAAAGCAGAGAGAAGGGTGACCCCGAAAATGAGGCATATGGTTGACACCAAGACTTTGAGGATTTACTGAACTGTACTGTGCCTCACTATCTCCATTTCTAAAATTAAGCTCTCTCTCTCTCTCTCTCTCTCTCTCTCTCTCTCTCTCTCTCTCTGTGTGTGTGTGTGTGTGTGTGTGTGCATCAGATGACAACTTTGTGAGGTCCATTTTCTCTTCTCTATCCACCTTGATGTGAGGAGCACCTTCACCTGCTAGCTCCCATTTTATAAAGGGGGGGGGATGGGAGAAAAAAAAAAACGAAAAACAATGTGGCCACTTCTCCTTTAGTCCATTCATTTATCATTCTGGAAGATTCACTTAGTGTGTCTCAAGCTTTGCATTTACAAAGTGTTTTGTAATCACTGTGAGATTTAACCAATTAATATGTATTACTCAAAATAGCCCTGGGAAGTTATCTGACGTTCTTAAGTACTTGAGATAAGTATTACAAAGTCAAGGTCACACCAGGAGTTGATGGAAGCATAGAAAAGGAATTTGCTGCCCTAGAGCTTTGGGTCTTTTCTGTCTGCTCTCGTCTGCTATCACCATCAAAAACAAACAAGGTTTGTTTATTTGGAACCAAGGCAGCTAGACTGAGCAGTGCTGTATAGGGCAGTGTGCAGAAGTTGCCTAGCAGGCTTCCATCCTTGGTAAAAGGCGACTTAGCAGGAGGCCAGGGAGGAGGGGCGATCATAAGACTGGGAGCCATGAAAACATCTTATTAAGGAAAGTCTAAAACAATGACACCGTGGAGTAGGAGGGCCCTTTAAGAAAGGCGGAGCTCACTCCTGCCCAGAGACAATCACCTAGTAGAAGTCTTAATCACTGGTAAGACTCAGAGGTTCTGGAACGTAGGGAAAAGAAAGATGCTCCTGTCTCACCTGGGAGAGGAACAAAGGTTAGCCTTCCACCCCCACCCCACCCTACTCGGGTCACGAACTGACTCCAGGGGGGCTGCCCTGCCCAGCAAACTGACTCTGGGCAAGGAGCCCCCTCATTGGAGCAGAGTGGGTTGCTGTTCAGGTACATGCCTGGGGAGCAAAAGGAATTCCTTTTATAGGCTGGAACCCTGCTAGCTTTTGCAGGCAAATGAGCCCAAATCCCCTTCTTGATAAACACTGCACCTGCTGATGGACAGCTGGGGCGCTTTTGAATACAACAGCTCCGAGACAGAAAAACAGAAGGCAAAAGCCAAGTGTTACCCGAATTTGCTGAGAGCTCATGGATGCCAACGCTGAGGCACCAACAGAGTCATTTTACACAGAGCAGTGCAGCCTGCTCATCCAAAGACCACCCTGCTAGGGCCAATGAAGTACGTTTGGGTGGTGGTGATGCAGCATTTGAAAGGGTGAACCTTTCACCTCTTGTATGTTGCATCCAAGCATGGATTTCACGTGCAAGCTCTCAGCTTTCTAAAAGGACACTATTTCTGAATGATTGTTGCAAAATTGTATCAGTTGATAAAGGTCCTCCTGATCCTTGGCCCCTGACCTCAGCACAGGGGTCTCCTGAAAAATGCCCCAGGGGATTTTCTCATAAAACAGATATGCTTGCATAACACAGCAGGCTGAAGTTCAGGAAATGCTGCACATGCACCTCTTCATTCCAAAGAAAGCAAGAGGTTTAGAAGGAAACGCTGGAGTCCTTGACTTTGCAAAGAAACAGTCTACCCACCCTCCTCCGTGGCAGGAGGGAGCACTACTTCCAGAGAGATCTCATTTCTTTCCCTGTATGCTTTTCCACTGCTTAGCACTAACACAATAGAATTCAAGTTCATACACAGACCAGTGCCTCTCTTTAACTGTGCCAGCACACATGGTTTCTAAGAATGCTGGTTTCCCCTGTTGGGACAAATTGGGAAGGTGTGCCCAGGGTCTATGACTTCATCGCCAGCACTAAGAAAGGCTGGGAAGGTTCTCTTGGACCCTGCCAGTTACTAACCAGGCCTTTCTATCTGGCAGGAAACAGTGAGGTGGTTATTCCTAAGGTGAAGACCCTCTCTGCTGCGAACACCCAGAGTTCCCATTTCAAATTTGACAGACATCAGCAAAGAGCATCCTGGCATGTCTTAACGGTTGCCAAGGGATGAAGGGTGATTAGACAGATGCCAGGACCCAGCTGTTCCCCAGCTCCACTGAGGTCAGGGCAAGGAACATTTTCTATCAGCTGGAAGGGGGGGACTGGAGTGATAGCCTAGACATTAGGAGAGAAAGTGTGAGTCAGAGAGCAAGGGGCGCCAGACGCCCAGAGCAGCAAACACTCGGATAGAGGCTGCATGAAGCTGTGGAATCCACTGATTGGTGAGTAACAGGTTCACTCCCGAACACACCTCAGAGACGGGCACGTGTGACCTTCAGGAGTTCTTATAGTCAGTCCTTTGTTCTTGAAATCCCTAAAGTGTCACACCCAAGCAAATACTTTACTGGGGGTGGCTCAGAGCCAGGCACCAAGGAGCTGCTATCTCAGAAGAGAAAGGGACTCAACCAAGCTAAGGAGGCCCTTCTGCGGAAAGCAACAGAAAGAGAGGACTTGATAGCATTTAGACATTACCTGGCACACTCTTGGGGACCCAGCAGGATGTATTTGCTAACATTCAGGCAAATACCTAGCTAGCCCAGGTCCTAAGGCAGTAGTCTGTGCACGGGCACTGCGTGGATGCGTAGTCTCTATACGCATGCGCTAAATCCCTTATTAAAGACAACCCCTCCCTCTCTCTTCCCAGGAGGTTATATCTGCACCTTCCTTCTCTCCCACTCTTCTCTTCGGGAGCACATTCTGTGTCCCTCCCCTCCCCCCCCAATAAATTCTATACGTGAATTCTGCCCTATGGTGTGACTTTCTAGGGCCCCTCAGCTTCAACCCGCCAAGACTGCCTTTCTGCCGGTTTTTATAACAGAACTTAATGTAGAATATAAAAGTCATCTGCCTCCAGTTTCGGCCTGGAGGTTGAATGCATGTACTTATTGACACTTCTTATTAGTTCATTCCATCATCAAATATTTATTGAGTGCTGTCTGTATTCCAGGCATACTCTAGGCTCTGGATAAGGCAAGATACTCACAACAGACACATTCTCTGCCTTCCCGGGGAAGAAAGCAGACAAAAAATAAATATGTAATGTGTCAGGCAGTGATAAATATTGAGAGGAGAGATAAAGTGAGATAAGACGTATAGAGGGAGTCATAAGAGGGTAGTCATTCATTCATGAGGACTAACTGGAGACATCCTCGGCAATAAAGTGACATGTGAGCAGGTGAGGCATTTGAAAATCAAGCAGCAAGCCTTGCTGTTATGTAGGAAGGAAGCACTGTGGGTACAGGAGTTGGGGTGTGTGGTGGTAAGGACAGATACTTCATGTGTAAAATTCCAGTGGTAAAGTGAATTTGTAGTGTCCCAGGTACAGCCAGGAAGCCACTCACTGTTACTAGATTGGAGCAGGAAGGAGAAAGAGGAAGGTTAGACCAAAGGCAGAGAAGAGGCAGACCTCTTTGGGAAACAGGAAAGCTCTGGAGAGATTTGAGCAAGCAGTGACAGCGTATGAGAGGCCTTTAAAAGGAGAGGTCTGGCTGCTGTGTGGAGATTTAGCTGCTGAGGGGGCAGAAAACTATCCCAAGTCAGAGAGAGTCAACCCTGCCCAGGACTTAGGATGGCAGGGGTGCAGTGAGGGGTGAGAAATGGTTGATGGGGGAATAGACTTCTTTTAAGTTAAATTTTAAATATATATTATTTTATTGATGCATTGTTTCAAAACGCCTTGGCCAAAGCAACTTATAGAAGAATTTATTTGGACATGAATTGTGTCACATAAGGACACTTTAATACAAGGATGTAAACCTATGTTAATCACACTCCCAGCTTGCGCCTATCTTTCCATTTCTGCCCCCTGTCCCACTTCCTGTTAGTCTCCTTTGTGTCCTCAAGCAGATTTATTTATACTTTCACATTATGTGTCCATTTATAACTTCATGACTGTATGTATAATCTAGGTACCAGCAATGGGAGAAAACATACACTATTTGTCTTTCCAAGACTGATTTAATTTGCTTAACATGATTATCTCCAGTGGCATTCATTTTCCTACAGACATCACAACTTCATTCTTCTTTATAGCTGAAAAATAATTCTGCTGTGTATATCTGCATCCTCATATTTGTATCCTCTATATTTGAACATCTCAGTTGGTCCCATTAGCTACTGAATCATGCTGTGATAACACATGGATATGCAAGCATCTCTGTGACTTGTTGACTTGGGGTCCTACTTGGGATACTACAGCTGGCTCCTGTGGTAGATTTATTTATGGCTTTTTGAGGAACCTCCATACTGATTTCCACAGCAGTTGTAAGATTCACACCTCTACTTCATTGTATAATGGTTCCCTATCTTCCACATCCCTGGTAGTATTTGGGGTTTTTTTTGGTTTTTTTTTTCCTGTTTTTTTTTTTTCCTTCTTTATTTTGTATTTATCAAAAAAACAGTAAGAAGAATTTAAAAATGCGGAAGAGTTAACAATAACTATACAGAGGATAATAATCATAAGCATGGCTTATCAAGGGTGGAAATGCAAATAAGATTGCTACACATATATTTACTTTGTGTTCAGCTTTCCCTCTGAATTTTTTTTCTATCCCTGTATATCCTTATTCAAGGTCCCTTCCCCCTCCCGCCACATCAGGTCATTTTTTCTTCTCTGCAACTCCCCATCCCCTCCCTGGGCAGGGAGCAGACAGTCCTATGGTCACACTGGCCCAATAATGCTTGGATCAGTCTCCACTCCTGGCTAAATCCAGTTTTGTCCCCCCTCCCTCAAGACTGAGTCAGGTGTTCCTCTAGGTGGAGTAGGATCCAAAGGGTCAGTCCAGGGTGTTTCTGATCCCAAGCTGTTCGGTGGTTGTGGTTTGCCGCTTGGTCTGGTAGTATTTGTTATTTGTGTTCTTTACAATTGTCATCCTGACTGAGGTCAGAAGGGCCTCAGTGTCATTTTAATCTGCACTTCCCTGACGACTAGCAAGGATTTTCATGTTTTGTTGTAGTAAGTTTCCCCCCCCCCCCCCCCCGACCTGTTTTGGGTCCGGGAGGTTTGTACCTGGCGCACCACGGCGGCGGTTGGAACCTGGTCTGCGCGCCCGCGGTTTTTGCCCCCCAAAGAAATGAATCACACGCTTATATCCTTTACACTGTTTGGCTCATGTCTTAAGCACATTACTAGCTAGCTCTTTCATCTTAATTTAACCCATTTCTATTAATCTTTCCACCACGTGGCTCACAGCCGTGGCTCACCTGGATTCCTACATGCTGTTTCTGCGGGGGATGGATTGAGAGTGACTAACTCCACTCTCCTTCTCCTACCTGGCTGCCTCCGATTCTCCACCCACTTCTACGGTGCCATGCACGGGCCAAACAGTTCTTTATTTACATCATACAGAAAACATTCTACCACAATGTTTATTTGCCATTTATGTTTATTTTATCTTTTGAAACCATTTTGGGCCTGGAGAGATGGCTCAACAGTTAAGAGCACTGATTCTTCTTCCAGAGGACCTGAGTTTGATCCCTATCATCCACATGGCAGCTAACAACTGTCCGTAATTCTAAGATCTGAAACTCATACACAGTTATACATGCAGGCAAAACACTAATTCATATAAAATAAAAATAAATATTTAGGGGCTGGAGAGATGGCTCAGCGTTTAAGAGCACCGTCTGCTCTTCCAGAGGACCCGGGTTCGATTCCCAGCACCCACATGGCAGCTAACAACTGTCTGTAGTTCCAGGTCCAGGCAAACACCAAGGCAAATAAATAAATAAATAAATAAATAAAAGTGAAAAATAAATAAATAAATATTTTAAAAAAGAAGACATTTTGTTGTTTTTATTAGCTCACTTACTTATTTCTTGTGACTTAGGTTTTATTATTGTTATTATTAGTAATGGTACTCACTTTTTTATTGCTGTGATGAAACACCATGACCAAGACAGCCAATAGAAAAAAGAGTTTATCTGGGCTTATGGTTCCAGAACAGTAAGTCTGTCCTAATGGTGAGTGAGGTGTGGCCACATGCATGGGGGACAGAAATGAGAAGCTGAGGGCCTACATTTTGAACCCCAAGCACAAAGCATAGAGAAAGCACATAGGGGTTGGCAAGAGGCTCAAAAACTCAAAGCCTGTCCTCAGAGCTGTTCTTCCTCCAAGGTTACAACTCCCAAAGCTTCCCAGATGTGCAAGCAGCTGTGAACCGGGTCTTCAAATGCCTGAGTGCAGGACTATCTCATTGAAACCTCTGCATTATTTTTTTAATATTTTCTTTTTTCTGAGAGGATCTCACTGTGTGTCTTGTGGATCTTGCTGTGTAGACCAAGCTAGTCTTGAGCTCACTGAAATCTACTTGCCTCTGCCTCCCAAGTGTGAGAGTAAAGGTGTTCACTATCACACCTGGCCCCATTGTTACTCAGTTTTTGGATTTCGTGTATATTATAAAATTTTGATGTATAGTTAGCAGAGATTTCTCTCTGATTCCTTAGGGTGTCTCTTCACAGCATTTTTCTTTTACAGTGCACAACCTTTTTGATTCCATGAACTAGGGTTTAGGATACATTTGATAACAGTGTACAGAAGGTCTGTGGGTACAGGAAGATGACAGTTTCAGATTCTTTTCCTGTTGATCTGCTAAAACACTCTGACCAAAGCTTTGGTTCACACTTTAAGGTACAGTTTATCATAGTGGTGAAGTTCAGGTGGAATCTCCTAGTCATATCATATCCATGACCATGAACACAGAGAGATGAACTTATGCTCCCCAAGACATGATGCTGTCCACAGTGAAGACAGGTCTTTACACATCCAGATGACCTCCCTTCAGGCAGAGACCCATGTTCCAGGTGACTAGATTCTATAAAGCAGACAGTTAATACTAACTACTACAGATAGGTGAAGGCGGGCAGGAGCAAGGAAGAGGAAGGACATTCCAAGGTTGGCACTCTGACTAACTGGTGGAAAGGGCAGGTCATTTCCTGAGGGGAGAAGGATAAAGAGGTGCTGTGTGGACTAGTTAAGTGGTGCCTAGTAGGCCCAAGTGCAAATGTCATGCTAGCAGTAGATGACTCCGGTCCTATCGGGCATTCAGTGAGGCTGGTAGCCTCGGCCAAGGCATTATGAGAGTAGGGTTCAACATAAAGTTGAAGAATAGCTGGTGAACAGAAGTGGCTGGAGATGGTCTTGGGGGTCTTCCAGCATGTGGGAATCAGGAAAAGGCTCTGCCAACCCCCAAAGCAAAAGCATAATAGTAAAACTCCTGACTCAGTAGTAAACATCACTTACAGGGTCACAGTAATCCAGCTGGTAATGAGTATCTGAACCCCAAACTGTCCATGTTATCGTTTCAGAAGAAAGAGAAAGAATAGGTATTTGGCTAATTATGCAATTGACATAAGAACATTTGTGCTGGACATTACAAGGAAGGAATGTATCAGAGACTACCTAAAAATTACAAATAAGTTAGTACCATAAACCATGGAGGGAGGAGCCAGAGGCACAGCTCAGCAGAGAAGGGTGTTAGCTGCCGAGGCTGCTGCCCTGAACCCACCTGCCAGAAAGCCAAACAGATTCCCAACAAGATGCCCTTTGAGCTTCACACAGGTGCTGGGGGCATTCTGGAGTGGTCGTTAAGGCATACCGGTCCAGTCTTTTCACTGTTTCTCATGTACTTGCACCTCTCTGATTTATTCACTATTACGTCAAATATCACATAGCTACAAAACCATATGGCATTGTTAGCCTGAAGCCCAAAATATTCCCAGTTGATACAATTTTGGAGACTGGAGAATTAATTCCACCAATGGAAAATTTTCCTGATCAACACCATTAAAGAGCACTTACAAACTAAAAGGATTGTGTAAAATCGACAGTGTCTTCCTATAGTGCTATATTTACTGAATCTGTTTCCTGGAAAATTAACTAATAAAGCTTATTCTCAAAAAAAAATAAAAATAATAAAAAAGAAGTCCAGTTTCTTTAAAATATTCTGTCTCTTTCAAAGGTCAAGCTTCTCTAAAATATCTCAAATCTCTGTAGAAATTAAAAGTATCTATAAAATTCCAAAGTTTTTCTTTTGTCGGGTCCTATAAAATCAAAATACAAGTTAAATACTTGTGGGATTTCTTTTTTACATTTTAAATTTTTTACTCTTTGTCTTTGGGAGCCTACCATCCAACGTCTAAATAAATAAATAATGAGAAGACTCAATTTTACTTATAAATGCGCAGCTTTAGCTTGGCTTGTTTCTAGTTAGATTTTTCCCAACTTTAATTATCCCATTTACCTTTGCCTCTGGGCTTTTATCTTCCTCTACTCTTTATACCTTCCTTTACTTCTGTGGCTTGCCCCTGAGGTCCTCCTCTTCTTCTCCTCAATCTCTCTTCTCAGCTTTCTCTTATTTATTCTCTCTCCTGGCCAGCCCCACCTATTCTTTCTCCTGCATAGCTATTGATCATTCAGCTCATTCTTAGACCAATCAAGTGTTTTAAACAGGCAAAGTAACACAGCTTCACAGAGTTAAACGAATACAACATAGAAGAATGCAACACATCTTTGCATCATTGAACAGATGTAAACAAATCTAACACATTTTCAACTAACATTTCACAATAAATACTTTCTTATTTCAAGAGGAAAAAACTATTTTGAACAAAGCAAAACTCAAGTCAAACAGTGAAAATAACTCAGTGTTTGTATTGGTTTGAAGGAGAATGGCCCCATAGGCTTATATATTTGGTGCCTAGTTGGTGGAACTTGGTCCCCACTTGGTGGAACTGCTTAGGAAGGCTTAGGAGGTGTGATCTTGTTGGAGGAGGTATGTCAGTGGGGACAAGCTTTGATGTTTCAAACAACTCATACCCTTCCCAATGTCTCTCCCCCTTTCTCTGCCTCCTATCTGAGGATCAAATGTGAGCTCTTGGCTACTGCTCCAGACCATGCCTGCTGCCTGCTGCCATGCTCCCCATCACTATAGTCATGGACTCTTAGCCTCTGAAACCATAAGCTGTAAATTGTATGCTTTCTTCTATAAGCTGCCTTGGGCATGAAGTTTTATTACAGCAATAGTAACTAAGAAGTTGGTACCAGAGAGAGGGCTATTGCTGTGACGGACCTGATCATGCTGGCTTGGGGAAGAACGTGGCAGACTTTGGGACTATGGACTAGGAAAGCAGTTAAACACTGCAAGATGGATTAACTGGCCGTCAGGGCAGGAGGCTGAAGGATAGTGGTGCTGAGAACAATGTGGATTGTGGAGGCTGGCTCAAAAGGCTTGAGAGCAGAGTGATATTTATCAACTGTGCTAGAGATCATTCAGATATTCTGGTAGAGAATGTGGCTGCTTTCTACCCTTGTCCTAAAAACATGCCTGAAGATATATCGCAAAGTATTTCAAGGCAGCCTAAAATTGACTCTGTTGCTTGCTTGCACGCACGCATGCACGCACGCGGATGGAGGCCAGAGGACAGCATGCAGGAGTCAGCTGTCTGCTTTTACCATACAGATTCCCCGGATTAAACTTAAATTGTCAAGCGTAATGACAGTGTCTACCCACTGAGCCATCTTACTGGCCCTTTGGTTTAGTTTTTATTTTTCCCATCATTCATTTCATTCACTCCTTCATTTGTGAGACAGGATCTTATTGTATCCCAGGTTGGCCTAGAAATCATTACACAGCACAGGCTGGCTTTGAACTGCTGATGCTTCCCCTTCAGTTTGGGATCACAGGTGTGAGCCATCATCACACTCAACATCTCCTATCTTAATTTCTCATTCCAGTTTCAGTTTTAGTGAACTTGGTCAGTGCCCAACATAGGGAAGTAAGAACCTGCACGTCGGAAAGCTCTGATAGGGAGACATGGTACCAGTGCCCTGCGATCCTCACAATGCCTGTGCTTCCTTCCTGTTTGCTGGGCAGCTGCTCCGGAGGCAGCCTGTCTGTCGGAGGTACACAGAGTCCACTTAGCTTGGTCCTAGTTTTGAGTCTTGTTGAAATCTTGTGCATCAGAGTTGTAGCAGCCTGAGTTTGGGAGGCACTCTGAAACCAGAACGGAACTGAAGCATCATGGGACGGCAGCCTTGTTACCCTCATAGTGTGTGTGCCTCATCCCCACCAAGTCCCACCGTTTCCTGGAACTTCACTTAAAACATGAATCATAAGGTAAAAGCACAAAAGATTTCAAGAAAAGAAGCAGAGCAGGAAAGTGAACCTGCAGCACTTCTGAGCGAGGGGCCTCTGTGATGATGTAGGTTTCATGCCCAGAAGCTAATGGTGTTGTAGAAACCTCATTAACATCCACGGTCCGGAATTCAAGGGGCTGGCGAGCATTACCATTTGCTTTCAGGCTTTCAACATATATAAACATAAGGGAGGTCAGAAAAATTAATTCCAAATGCCAGTTGGGCAAACATGTAGCAAACCCTCATTTCCTTTCTCTTTCTCTGTCACTCTCTCATGAAGGCATTACTCAACTTCCTTTTTGAAAAAAAGATAGTTTATTGTTTATTTATGCGTGGGCATGTGTCTACTTGTGCAGTGCATGCAGGTACCCTCGGAGGTCAAAAGAATGTCTGATCTCCTAGAGCGGGAGTTATAGACAGCTGTGAGCCACTGCACCTAGGTGCTGGGAATTGAACTCTGACCCCCTGCAAGAGCACCAAGCTTTTAACTGCAAAGGCATCTCGTGGGCCCTTTCTCTTCTGCTCGTGGGGTTTCTCTTCGTTCACTAGCTCTTTCCAAAATGAAGACACATTTTAAACCAGTTCCCAGTGTCTTCTAATGAACTCTGCGTGTCTTCTTTCCCCGCTTCAGCTTGCAATTTCCCTGTCTAGCTGGATCAGAACACTATCTCAGGACCAGAACTTCACACGCTGCAGTTCTGGAGGCTTCCAAGTCCAAGGTTAAGGAGATGACAGATTTGGTGTCTGCTGGGGCCTGTTCTGCATAGACAGCTGTCTTCTCATTGTAACTTCACAGGACAAAAAGGATAAAGGGCCTCTCTGGGGTCTTCTTCTAAGGGGCATTAATTCCTTGAGAGGTAATCACCTCCCAAGGGCTTCATCTCTTGCTGTTGTCATCCTGGGTTAGAGTTTCCCACACTGTGGGATACAGCATGCGGATCAGAGCATCTCCTTTGACAGTCTGAGTCAGCTTCCCCGCTGTCCTTTAAGAGCCCCACCTGCTGTCATGTCCAGGCTCAATCTCGGCCCTCAAAACACTCCCGCAACCAGAGCAGCATTCTCACTGGGCTTAGCTGCCTTTAGCTTATTCTATCTGCATAGCTTCTATCTCTTCAATAGGTCACTGTGCTGTGCTAAGAATTCTCTTTGATGCTATGCTTCACAGTTCAGGTTGCTGCTGTGCATGCTGTGTTTAGCAAATGACTGAAGAAGTGAATGAATGAAAGTAAATAAAACCAAGTGAAGAGTAGGGGGCAGAAAATCCACTCAGATTTTGATCTTATTGTCATTGATCTTTTTCTATCTATCTATCCGTTCCTCTATCTACGTATATATCTATCTGCCTATCACCTATCATCTCTCTACCTATCATCTACCTACCTATCATCTATTTATCTATCCACCCATTTATCCATCCATCCATTCATTCATTTATCTGTCTTATCCATTCATCTACCTATGTATCTATAATCTATCTACCTCTATCCATCTTCCTACCTTTCTATTATTTCTCTCTATTATCTATCTATCTATCTATCTATCTATCTACCTACCTACCTACCTACTTATTACTTATTTACTTTGTTATATATAGAGCGTTTTACTATGTGGTCCACTTTGGCTTGGCACTCCATATGTAACTGAGGCCATTCTTCAACCTGTGTTCCTCCTGCCTCAGCCTGCAAAGGTGCTGGGGATCACAGGTGTGTATGTCTTTACACCTGGCTCTATTATGACTTTTCTGAGCACATATTTGACAAACTGTGAATATATTCTTTCTGGCCTCTTTTCCTATTTGTTAAACTGAGACATTTGCAGTATGTCTTTACTTTGCTCATGACAAATCACACTGTAACCACCATTGTTAGAGTTTCTTGGGATAACAGAGCTATAATAGTGCCCAGTTCAAACTCTTTCCTTGCAATTCCCACAAGGATAGTGGAAATACAACTTAATTTTTAAAGTACTTCTATAAAATATTATGATCTTAATGCAAAAAAGCTCTTGCTGATTCTAAACAAGTGTAAGTGTATTATATTGTGTCTTAAAAAAGAGACTAGAGTATCAGAAAATAAAAGATGCCTTAATACATGGGGAAATACCAGCTTCAATTTTATTTGTGACTCATCAGGATCTCCACGTCTAGACCCTAGCTAAGTGTGCCTTAGTTTAACAACTAGTTCAAATGCGAAATGACTGTGAATTTAGATAGGCTTCGGTGGCATGGACCTGACAGAGAAAAATTTATATAAAAAATTGGTCTTTCTGTTAGCTCTCAGAGAGAGATAGATGGCTCACTGAAATGGCCTGCTTACGTGTAAAGCTTTGATGGAGTGTTTGAGCTGAGCTGGCTTCAGCTGCTACCCAGCCCCCAAGTGCTCTGCTCAGCCCATCTGAACAATGCTGATTCATCCCTGACATGAATCCTCCAAAGAGGAGCCTGCCATTCGAGAATGAGGAAAATGATGGAGACACTGAGCTATCTGGCACCAGATGCCTTGTGGGACTTGATATGTGCACTTTGAATTTGTGGTTGAGGGACTGGGATTCCAAAAGTTCTAATTCATACAGCTAGTAAGCACATGGAGAGCCCAACCCAAACCTATCATCTGTTAGAGCAATGGGTTCTACATTATCTAGTCCTTGTCTTTCTTCTTTTTATTAAAGGTTGGTTTTTTGTTTTGTTTTGTTTTGGGGGATGCATATGTGTGTATGAATGTGTGTGTGTGTGTGTGTGTGTGTGTGTGTGTGTGTGTGTGTGTGTGAGAGAGAGAGAGAGAGAGAGAGAGAGAGAGAGAGAGAGAGAGAATTCACCAGCACCACATTCATGCTTGATGCCTGAGAAGGCCAAAAGAGGTCATTAGATGCCTAGGAATTAAAGTTGCAGACATTTGTTATCTACTACATGGGTGCTGGGAACTCAACCCAGGTCCTTTGCAAGAGTAGTGAGTGCTCTTAACTACTGAGACATATCTCCAGCCCTTTATCTTACCTTTCTAAAGAGAATTGTTATTATTGTGTGCATGTGCATGTATGATGTATGTGTGTGAGCGTGGTCCAGTGCATGCCACAGTGCACATACAGAGGTCAGAGGACAGCTTTCGAGACTTCATTCTCTTTTTTCACTGTGGTTCTGGGGATCTAAGAGCTCAGCTCACCAGCCTTATACAGCAAGTGCATTTACCCATTGAGTCACCTCACCAGCATGGTACTTGTCTCTTACTCACAGAGTGGGGGTTATTAGAACTTACAAGGATTTTGAAAAGACTGCTTATTTGCTATGAAACAAGTGATACAAATCCAGAGGCACCAGTAAACCTAGCTGCCAACATCCACAGCATACAAATGATGACATGGATCATTACCCCCTCATGTTGTATGTGCACAGGGAAGTGATGGTCACAACACTGTAGCAGACACCGTAGCTCCTCATCTGTAATAGAATGTCTCTATTCTTCCCTGGAACAGAACAGCTAAGCTTCTCATCCCCTCTTAGGGCTGTGTAAGTTTGAATTAAGGAGGAGTGAAATTGATACCATTGCTTCTAGACTAGTAAACAACTTTAGAAGCCACACATTAAAGGTAACAGAGCTGCCATATCCTCACACACCAAGAATCTACTACCCTGACCTACCAGGCATGAGTAGCCCTGGGTTAGCATGTGAGCAAGAAATAACCTTGTGTATATTATGTCATAACTTTATTGAATTTATATGTTATTGCAGCCTATTTAGTTCATCCTTTTTTTTTAAACTTTATTTTTATTTATTTATTTATTTATTTGCCTTGGTGTTTGCCTGGAACTGGAACTACAGACAGTTTTTAGCTGCCATGTGGGTGCTGGGAATCGAACCCGGGGCCTCTGGAAGAGCAGATGGTGCTCTTAACCGCTGAGCCATCTCTCCAGTCCCCTATTTAGTTCATCCTAACTAACACAGGGACAACTACTTTCTTCCACACTTGAGTGATGCCCCTGATGTGTGGCATTTTTTTCCCTATACATAACTGTAAGCAGAAGTTTCTATCCCAACAGCAACTCTAAAATACCTGGAAGCCACTTCTCAAATTAATACTCCAAGGCTTACTACTTATTTATAAATGATCAGGTAGTAGCTTAGGCTTTTTATTAACTAGCTCTTACACTTAAATTAATCCATAATTTTTATCTATGTTTTGCCATGTGACTTGGTACCCTTTCTCAGTAGGGCATTCTCATCTTGCTTCCTCTGCATCTGGCTGGTAACTTCTGACTCTACCCTTCTCTTTCCCATTGTCTTTAGTCTGATCACTCAGCTTACACTTCCTACTTGACTACTGGTCAATCAGCATTTCGTTAAAACAATTCCAGTGATAAATCTTCACAGTGTATAAGAAGATTATTCCACAGCACATCACTACAGATGACATGCAGGTGGGCTGAAGTATCAAGGAGGAAAAGATCTGTGACCAGAGATCTGAGACTTGGATAGTTAGTGGTAACATGTTCTCTGTATTTCACAGAGTAGCACAGTTGTACCCTGCATCAGCAGGTTAGGGTTTATGCTGACAGCTGACCATTTATTTCCTCTCATGTGCAAGGAAGACTTCAAAGGTGCTCAAGGTCTCTGCCAGTTACACTCCAGTACCACAACTATGCTTAGTCCAAGAAAAGAGCAGAATCTTGTAAGACTGGTATTTCACATGAGTTTGGGTCTAGGCTAAGGATAACTTACATCCTTTACTGGAAGTCATGTTGGGCTTCTTGGTAGGAGTTTTGAGTATCAGACTTGGATTTTTCTCACAGAAGTCAAATTTAGACTTTATTCTAGTTCCCCATTTTAGTATGAGAAGGGGAAGCAAATAAACCAGGGTGTTCCCAATTTCATATGTGAAGTTTATTCATTCTGAAGTGCTAATAAATATCATAGGAAAATGAGTATGTCAGTGTTTTATTGCTGTGAAGAGATACCATGACTATGGCAATTCCTGTTTTAAAAAAGGCATTTAATTGGTGCTGGCTTACAGTTTCAGAGGTTTAATCCATTGTCATCATGGTGGGGAGCATGGTAGAATGTAGGCAGACATGGTGCTGGAGAGGTAACTGCATTCTGCATTTGGATCTGCAGGCAGCAGGGAGAGAGAGAGAGAGAAAGAGAGAGAGAGAGAGAGAGAGAGAGAGAGAGAAAGAGAGAGAGAGAGAGAAAGACTGGGCCTGACAAGGGCTTTTGAAACCTCAAAGCCCACCTCCAGTGACACACCTACTTCAACAAGGCCACACCCGCAATCCTTCTCAAGTAGTGCATTCTCTGAAGACTAAGCCTTCAAATATATGAGCCTTTGGGGATCTTTCTTATTCAAGCCATCACAGGGTACTTGAACAAATAAACTGGAAAATTTTGAGTTGGAAGACATTTTGCCTACACTATTTGTGCATGCTGAGCCATTCCAACTCCATACATGGTGACACAGTTGACATTTCCTATAAGAAATACTAATGGCATGCAGTAGATCTGAGGACCTTATAATCTTTGATAAATCTTCTGGGTTAAAATGAAGCAGAAGTATTCTCCCATGAACCCAGGAGATAAACACTGTGTCTCCAGAAACTTCCTGGTGCACAAGTTCTGTTTCTCTGTCCTTTCCTTTATCATATCTACTTTCTTCCTCATGGTCCAGAGTACTCTCATATCAGCCC
The DNA here is from genome assembly GCA_004025045.1 of Sigmodon hispidus. Taxonomy (NCBI): domain Eukaryota; kingdom Metazoa; phylum Chordata; class Mammalia; order Rodentia; family Cricetidae; genus Sigmodon; species Sigmodon hispidus. Next base: position 116,634 of record PVIH01004850.1, read on the forward strand.
AAACTTGCAGAATGCAGTTAATAGGATGAAAGTCTGGCAGTTAGCTGGCTTTGTTCTTGAAAAAATAAGGAAGAAAAAAGTTTTTTAGTTTTGTGTGTGTATGTGTGTGTGTGTGTGTGTGTGTGAGTGTGTGTGTGTGTGTGTGTGTGTGTGTGTGTGTGTGTGTGTGTGTGTGTGTGTGTGTGTGTGTGTGTGTGTGTGTGTGTGTGTGAGTGTGTGTGTGTGTGTGTGTGTGTGTGTGTGTGTGTACTTGAGTATAGTTTCCATAGAAGTTAGAAGAGGGTATCGACTCTTTGGACTGCAGTTATAGACGGTTGTGATCTGCCTGATATGGAGGTGGCGGTGCTGGGAATTGAACTTACGTCCTCTGGAGGAGCAGCCAGTGCTTATAAGCACTGAGGCATTTCTCCAGCCTCCAGATTTTTTCCTCTCATACCAAGCATTTAAAGATCAGTTACTTCTTCTTTATGCCCTTTGCAGATTCAGCACCACCTCAATCCTGAGGAGACCAAAGGTGCCAATTTTTTCATCTATTTGCAGTGTCGTGCCTCACCCTACCCTTTTCAGAGAGTAGTTCTCTCAAACTGTTTTTGTTGTTGTGTGGCCCAAAATTTCTTTACTATTGAACTTCTCAGAGTCTCTCATAATCTGCTTTGAAATACAAATTCTTGGTAGAGAATATAGCCTGTAGTTATTTCTGAGTTTATTTGACCACAGGGAACTAACATTTCACAAAATACACTTGAAGACATCTCATGTAGAATTTAAGCATCCTTTGTTTAGGGTCAGAAGAGGTGGTTCGGCCCCTTCTCCACCTTCTTTCTCAGCCACACTCCAGCAATCCTCGACTTCCCAGCAAGGTCCTCTTGCCACACCTTCCTTGGTCTCCTTCTTATGACTGCTCTGGGAAGCTAGACAATGTTGCCCATGTTTACTGACAGACTCCACCTGTCCTCATCTTCACCTCAGAATGCCCCTTCACTATCTTTACTCAGCCCTGGTTGGGAGGACTGTTGTTAGTGAGTCTCAAGGTGCACACAGGCCAAACAGAATTTAGTCTGTGTGTATGGACTCCTGGAGGACAGTAGGAAATAAGCCAGCAGGAAATCTGATGTTAATGTTTACCATGGCTATGTCTTCATAGAGGCCATGTTCCTCTGTGTTCTAGTCTGCACACTTTCTCTCTTTATTGTCTTTATTTTCTCTCTTCTATTTCTATTTTCTGCCCCTACAACCTGTTTTATTTGAATCACTGGTCTTCGCTGGGCCTGAGTTGTTTAAGCAACCATTGTTTATTTCCCAGTCTAGAGGCTGGGCCATCTAACACAAAGGTGTTGGCAGACTTAATTTCTGCAGATGACCCATTTAGCTTACAGATGACAGACTTCTGCAGTATCTTCACACAGCTAGGAAGAGAAATCTCTCTGGTGTCTTTAAGGGTCACTGATCCTGTCTTAAGGGTTCCAGCTTCATGATATACTCTCCCCAAAGCTCTATCTCCTGCAAACGTGACATCAGGAGAGAGACTTCAACATGGTCCCCAGAAATCATGGCAAATCTTTGTCTGTGTCTGCCTTTCTTTGTTTTTGTCTGTGTCTGCCTACCCCTCGCCCCCAGTCTCCCTTTGCAGCATTGGCTGTCCTGAAACATGCTATGTAGATTGGACTGACCTTGAACTCACAGAACCTCATCTACCTCCTGAGTGCTAGGACTAAAGGTAGGAACTACCATTCCAATCCAACAATCATCTTTCTCTTTTCCCTTAAAAAAAAAAAATCTGTTGTATTATGTGCGGATCACATTCAAATAAAGAAACAAGTCTAAAAGCAGGGGGCAAGCCATAGTTTTTCTTTTCTTTACACACGTATGGTGCTGTGCCTTTGTGTGCATCCCTGTCTGTGCACTCTGTGACTGCCTGGTGCCGGTGAAGGGAACAGGGAACAGAATCTCCTAGGACTAGAGTTATCGATGGTTGGAAGTCGCCGTGTGGATGCTGAGAATCAAAAAGTCCTCTGGAAAAACAGCCAGTGCGCTTAATCACTGAGTCATTATCCCAACCCCAAGCCCTATCTTTTGTTGCACAAACTCTGGTTGTATTAAAAGAGACTCAGAGCCAGATATCAGGGAAAGGCTGAAATATCAGAGAGAGGAAACACCACAGTCAAATCTCACCCAGCTATCTTCCAGCGTCCTCAGCCTCCTCCTCTCCACTCCTAATGCCTCACCTGTCTTCCTGTGCCTGCCTTAAATACCTTCTTTGCCCAGCTGTTTCACATCCAGGTTAAAATTAAAGGCATAGGCTACTACTATTTGGTAGTTAGCCTTGAACTCACAGAAACACAGAAAAATCTCTGTCTCTGGAGTTATGGGATTAAAGACAAGGCACCACCACTGCCTGCCTGGGAGCCTGGAACTCCCTCTGTAAACCAACTGGCCTCAAACTCAGATCTGCTGACTTTAAAGGTTTAGGTCACCACTCCCCAGTCATTCCCTGTGCTGGGATTAAAGGCTTGAATTACCACTCTCTGATCCTCCTGGATTGACTGTGAGTAGATCTCTTTTCTGACATTCCAGACTTGTTTTATTAAATATATAACATATCACCACAGTCTTTCCTGTAAGCTCTCAAGAGAATATAAGTCATTGTCTCAAGAAAAAAGAATTCTCCCCCCAGAAAGGGTATGTGTGTAACCTAAGTCCATAAAACTTTACCATCCAAAACTATACTCCTTATTTTAAGCCCTGAGTATGGCTTTTGGGTCCAGGAGGCCTAAGTATGGATGGATATTTGCCACTGACTCAACTTTCATCTTCTTGTTCTACAAGGAACGATGAAGGCTTGGTATGTTCCTGGGGATGATGTTGATAGATACTGATCTTATTCTGAATGTGCTTGTTTACCTTGATAATAGTTCTCATCCCAGACCACAGCCTTCTGGTCCTTCCCACGTTTCTTCACAAAGTAATGAATACACTCAGTGAAACCCCAAGAATTCTCTCTCTTTTCTGGGAGGCTGGTTTCTGCTTCTAGTCATTTAGCACACCGAGTTTCCCTGAAGCTCTTCGGGTGTCTCCTCCACATCCACCTCCATGGCCTCCACCTTTCTCTTAGGAGAGGGAACTGTCTCGTTAGGATATGTAGCCAGCTCTATCTCAACCAAGTTCTGCTACACAGACTTGGTGTAGTACCAGTCATGCAGGATGTGAGAACATTCAATCCATAGCCCTATCTTTGGATGACCATTCTGGTTCAGATACTCTCACTTGACAACTCTGTTTCCTTTGGCTATGGGTACCACTTATGACCATACCAGCAGCTTAAACCCTGCCTGACTTTCAGAGCCACGTATTAACAGACTCCCTGAATCATCTTCATTAAAGACTAACTTCAAATACCTAACTTTTCCAAAGTGGATCTGTACCCTGCTGCCTCTTTTCCACCTACTGGTCACGTCTCTGTCTCAAGCACCATGAAAGTCATTGTCTACAGTAGTATAGCCATTCAAATAATATTATGTATATATATTGAATAGTTTTATTTAGAGCCAGGTGGTGGTGGCATATACCATTAATCCCAACACTTGGGAGGCAAAGGCAGGTGGATCTCTGAGTTGGAGGCCAGTCTGTAGGGCAAGTTTGAGGACACCCAGAAATACACAGAGAAACCCTGCCTCAATAAGTAAATAAATAAATTTAAATATAATTGGTATATTAAATATAAAAATAATATTAGACAATAATACTATTCATTTTATTGACTGGGCAGACCAGTGTATTAGGTTTTCAGGCACTATCTTCTCCATTTTCCAAGTTCTCTAAAGATGGACTCGGATGACTCCCAGAAAGCCACAGCTTAGACGCCACACAATTCCTCAAGGAGGAAGGAGAGATTTGCTATTATTGTTTTGGTGAGTTGGTTTAAATCCCAGCTATTTTACTTCCTAGTCAAGCTCTGACACTAGGTAAGTGATGTTGCCCTCATTTCTAAAATGTTATAAAAAGATTGTATGTCTCATAAGGAAACCAAGAATACCAAAAGCAGTTTCAATGGATGAGGCATCCACGTAGGATCTGGTGTATAGACTTGGCCATGAAAACACAGGGCTTTCCCAATTCTACTTTGTAATCTACTTCATCCATTCATAAGAACATACCATCATCAGCTCACTGTTTAAATGGCACTAGGTTTCAGTGACGGGGGTGGGGGGTTGGGGATGGGGGTAGGGTAGGGTGTGTGTGGTGTGTGTGTGTGTGTGTGTGTGTGTGTGTGTGTGTGTGTGTGTGTGTGTGGTAGTGTCTTGGACTGAAGAAGCATACTGTAGTCGGCCTCCTTGAAATCTTCCCTTGTGTTTTGCAAGTGAGCTTGTTCTTTCTTTTTTTAAAAAAAAAATATTTATTTTTATTTTATGTGCATTAGTGTTTTGCCATGAGTATTGGGTCTTTTCAACCTACAGTACAGACAGTTGATAACTGCCATGTGTTTGCTGGGAATTGAACCTGGGTCCTCTGGAAGAGCAGTCAATGCTTTAAACCACTAAGCCATCTCTCCAGCCCCCTTGTTCTTTCTTCTATAACCCCAGAATTTTTATTTCTTACCCTTTTGTAACCTCCTTTTCATCTTGGGATACAGACCAAAGGTATTTTTTTCTAATTTTCACGTATTTTTTTAATTGAATGGCATCCATTGACCAGTGCCAATACAGGCACATATCTTCTGGCACACCTGCCCCTGGCCTCTGACCATGAGGCTTCTCTAGAGAAGCCAAGACTCCCCATCAGTTCAAACAGTCTGTGTTCACCTTGCTTCGAGGCATTCTGAGTTAGATGACAGGCCTTCCTTTTGGGGGTGGGCTGAGGATCTGCACACTCTTTCTCCACAGTGGGCTCATTTCCCACCACTGGTGAATGTCTTTGCTTACTCCAGCAACATTCTCAAATCCCTCTGGAGGCTCAAACCTGACCCATGGAACACTTTGTTTGGAATGCAAAGCTTCTAAATTGGATGGAGCTAATATTTCAAATATGCTATTCCACATGAAATTGCAGAGCTTGCAATGTTGGGTGTCTCGGGATCAAAATCCTTCACTGGCTGAAGCCAAATGATCCTGTTTTTTACAGCCTCCATTCCTTCTTGTTCTGTTTTCAAAACCAAGGCAGGAGCCCTCCCTGGGTAAGAATAGTGTTAAATGGGCTTTGGGACCCACCTGTGCTCCCTGTTTGGGGCCGGGCCAGAGCGGGAATTTTAAACTGCATTGCCTTTCTGGGGTGGGAGGAACCCATGGTCAGGTTCTCAAATGCCTCTCTTCTCTAACATCACCTCCCTTGTTTCTCTCTTGGCTCACTGCAGACTCTCCTGCCTTCTGCAAGACGTTCCTCCTTTCTCTCCCTCAGTCTACCACATAGTCTCCAAGACGTTCCACCTTTCTCTCTCTTAGTCTACCATATAGTTCAGCATGCCCCTGATGGCCTCTGGTGGGCAGAAAGGCTGCCCACTGAATCCTCACCTTAGTCAGTCAAAGTCAGGGACCCTGATGATACTCTGCCTCTGGAAACAGATGACGTCATCTCTAGTATTTGGAGAAGGAATGTGATGACTTTCATATTTATTCAATATACCCAGGCTTTTACAATGTATCCTGTATCTTTGTTAAATCTGATGTCTTGTTGAAAAGCCAAGTGGTATAGAGGGAGGAGATATCAGGAATCTGAGAAGCTGCAGTGTTACAGGGACTCCCGAGTTCACACAATTTGATCTCCTTAATTTACCTATGAAAATAGTTGTGCCTGGGGTTGGTGTGTCTTCCTTCTATTAATGCATCACAGAGCTGGTGCCCCTGTGAGCTCGTGGATGAGGTGTAAAGGACATGGGCTTCAGGATCTCTGCATCCTCCTAGCCAGGCCTCTAGAGAGGAGTTGAGATGTGAGCATGAGACCCATGCTTCCCTTCTGGGCAAGCAGATGTCAGGAGGTGTGAGGGCTTCAGTAAGCCTGCAGGTATGGAAGGGTTGCAGAAACAGTCCAGGGAAAGGCTTCCTCCCTTAACATAGCCACAAAGGAAATGTCTAGATGAATTCAGGTCTTTAGGAGTCAGTCTAAGATGGCTCCCTTCTGTTCATCTGATAGGCTTCCACCATCCAGAGCAAACAAAAACCAGGGAGAAGGCTTTGTGATTGCACGGGGACTGTATGCTTGTGGGTTCATCAGCTTTATGCAAATAGGTCTGAGCCTGCCACAAATGATATTTTTTCCTGTTGTGCACCATGCTGGCAGGCCTGAGTCCTGATCTCATTACCTCGTGGATACTCAAAACCATCTATTTGAAAACATCTATTGTGTGGTCTCAGAAATTGCCTCCAGGCAAAACTGCCACCAGGATAGCAATTTGCATGTTCTCCTTTCTCCCTGCTGACCCAGCTGTGAAAGGGGACAGCTGGGGACTGCTCCTGGCTTCCAGTAGAGAAAGCAAAGGGCTTCTTAGGTGGAAGCATCAGATTTTTATTTTTGGTCTCTTATTTTGAACTGTGCTTGGTCAGCGAGGAAGCCCTTAGCAGACTGAAAGCTCCCAAAGGACGCTCAGACTCTGTGGGGGTTGAAACTTTTCTTTCTTGGATTGTACTTCTTTTGTCTCCAATGAAGACATCTTTCCAGTTTCTCTTTTTCTAACTATACCTCTCCTAGTAATCCTTCTCTGGCCCACCTGCCTCCATCCACATGATCTGGAGTCTTCTCCTATTCACTTCATGCATGATGCACAAAACTGGTAGGGTGCTAGGACAGTGCACTTAGAATGTGTGTTCACGTATGTGTGCACTTGTGTGTGTGTGCACATGAGCTTACACATGTGTGCTCACATGCAAGTGAGTGTGTGTGCTCATTCGTATTTGAGCACTAACAGAGATTTGAGTCATTTAGGCTTGGCTTCTCTCCTCTGCCAAGCCTGGTCTCCTAGGAGACAGATTTGTAGAGATACCAAAATAAAAAGCAGGACAAGTACAGTCATAATGGAGCATGGAAAAAAACCCAAAGAGTTCATAAGAGGCAGTGAGGTGAGAGAGGTGGGGATGAGGCAGGATCCAGAAAGTTTGTCAGAGGTAGCAGGAAGTAGAGTTTGGAAGGGTGAGATAGTAGTAGGAGAGTGTGCTTCAAACAGACTTCAAACAGCATCACACTCATGGTGCATTTATTGAGCAACTACTATGCACCAGGGTTCACTTCAAGTCTTCTCTCATTGGAGCTTACCTTCTAGGAAGAAAAGGCAAATAATCACGAATTTTAAAAATTAATGTGGCCAGACGTGGTGGCACATGCCTTTAATCCCAACACTCAGGAGGCAGAGGCAGATGGATCTCTGAGTTCAAGCCAGCCTGGTCTACAGAGTAAGATCCAGGACAGCCAGGGCTACACAGAGAAACCCTTTCTTGAAAACCAAAAATGAACAAACAAACAAACAAACAAACAAAACTAGCAAGAAGCTGAGTACCTGGGACCTCTGAGTTCTGGAGGCAAGGGTAAGATTGCTAAATTTGAGGCCAGCCTGGGCAACACAGTCCATCTCCAAAAACAATAAAACAAAATCAAAACAAATCTAAAAATCAAAACCAAAAGCAAGTTGTTAAGAAATTTATGTGCGTGTATTTTATTATAAGAGGGAAGTGACATCATCAATGATGAGTGAGAAGGAAGAAAATTGACAGTGAGAAATTCAAACTCAGTCTCGCGTGGTTCTATAATCCTCATGTCAGTCAGTTGAACTTGGAGGTGAAGTTTTATCCATCCAGTGTCGCTCGCCTTAGTGAGGTGTCCTCTTTCTGAGTTCCTTCCCACAAGTTGTAGACGAGCAGGGCCAAAGGTCACGCTTATTCTTTGCATATTTGTCTGTCACAAGTGGAGTGATGCTGGGCACACTTGAAAACTTGGGAAAGGCTGTCTTTGCGGTTGGTCTTTGCTTCTGTCATTATTATCCAGTGACATGAGTTCTTGTCTGCCAGTCTCTGATGTGACTGGTTCATGGTAGCACCTTTGGGTTCTGATTACACTCATTGCTTCTCAGGGCCATGTCCATTTCCCAGGGCTACTGTAAAATCGTCACGCACTTGGTGGCTCAAGAGAACAGAAGAGGGTTCCTCCTGAAGTTCTGGTGAGGTCAAGATGTCAGCAAGACTGTTTGCTCTGCAGCTTCTGAGGGAGAGTCTGGTCCATGTCTCTTAGTTTCTGGAAGCTTCTGTCATTCCTTGGCTTCTGGATGAATCATTCCAAACTCTGTATCCATACAGATACCACACCCCCACCCTCTGACCCTCAAGTCCCTCTTGTTCCTTTTATAAGGACACTGATCATTGTTTCTGAGCTTGCTCTGTATTTAGGATGTTGTTCTCTCAAGATCCCTAACTCAAGTGTATCTTCATAGACTTTCATTGCAAATAAGGTCACATTGGGATGTTCTTACTGAGACTCTCACTGCGCATGCCTTAACTTACTCCAGACTCCTTGCATATAAAATATTTATATAATTTGAAAGGAAGAAACTGAGGCAGGAAGGATTAGAGGCATGCCTACATGATTATTTTGATTATTTTGGAAGACAGTAGAACCAAAATTTAAATCCAGTAAGCTATTTTCTAAGACTGTAGCCCGTCATCATTCCATCCGTGACCTTGGGCTATCTGGCTGGATATAGGCAGTGCTTCTTGCCTGCCTAGGCGACCTCTTAAAAGGGAAGAGGAAGGAGGTTATGCTTGACTGGACATGGAAGAAGGCTTTCAACACACAGTTTGGTGAGCTGGTCTGGAGCTTTCTTTATTTTTGCCTGGGATACAAAGAGGCAATGGTGTCGATTCTTAACTATGTGGTCCCCATTTCATCCCTAAATAAACAAGCCTTCTTTCCCAGACATCTGTGATTTCTCCATTACACAAGAAATCAAGCACGTCCTCCTTGTCAGCTAAGAGAATGTGTTCTTCCCCCATAGAAGGGGGTCAGGGCAATGGGACAGGTCCTAGATGGAAGGGGAGCTTGGAGTGTCTGTCCTTAGCTTACAGCAAAGAGACAGCCATGAGTTTAGTCCCTGCATCATAGACTCACAGCAACCATGTCTAGAATATTCTGGTTGCCACAGCTATCCATGCTCAGTCTGTAGTTGGCTGGGTTCCATTTGCCCAGGGATGAGTATGGATCCTGGCAGGTTAACAAAAAAAGGCTCGTGGGGGGAGGGGGGAGGGATGGAAGGTGGGGAGTGGGGGAGTATGAGGACAGGGACAGACGGATGGGGGGCCGGGGGACAGGGGACAGACCATTTTTCTCTGCATCCAGGGGAAATCACTGGATGTCATCAATGACCTCTCAGGCCACGCTGTCTCCTGTTCTGAGTCTCACTGAGTCCTTCAGGCAGCATGCCCTGCTCTGCCTGCTTTGAGCCCTGGCACTCCAGAAAGCTGGGTGTCTCCTGCACTTAGCTCCTTAGAGCTGAGTTGCAGGGGCCCTCACTGCTGCCTTCAGCCTGGCTATTACACAACCCCAAGCAGCTAGGAGCTGAAAGCAGTTTCTCTCACCGCCCCGCACTTGCTAGTATATTAAATCTCTAAATGCTCTGAGTCCGAGTCTGGCAACAATTTTTTAAAAAAGCAGTTTGGGGTTGAGTAGGTAATGCAAGGGTCATGGAGTGAAAGTCTACAGTATTCTGTCACAGGTAGCCCGACTCATTCAGGTCATTCTGCAGCTGCCTTAGCCAGCTTGTTTCTTCCCATTCTAGAATCATAGGCTTAGTGACAGTCTGAGTGTGATAGGTATCATGATTCAGGCAGGTGGTTTTGCAGGTCCAGATTAAATCCAGAAATGTATATGAAATAGTATTTATAGAATGTTACACTTTTTTGTAAGCAATATTATATGCATGGGATTGCTTTTTTTGATAAAGAAATATTGGCAGAATAAACAGACACCTACAGTGAATTCCTTTTGTGGGGAACAGGGAATAACGTGAGGGGGACAGGGTTGGAAGCCAGACTCTGTAATCATGCTAATGTGTTTAGGAACCAAGGCTTGGTATATGAGAAAAAAGATAAAGAAGTTCTGGGAATCTTGAAGCCACCATCATGAACTCCTGTTAGGGCATGTGCTTCCCCCCTTAAATCACTGAAACACCCAGAATCAAGGTGGTCTTGCAGTCGTGACTTAGCTTTTAGAACACAGTTTCCAAATTTCTCATTTAAAAGGGCTGAGTATTCCTCAGAGAAATGGCTTCTTTCACATCTAGGGCAAGAATATACATGATGACGCTGGACTCTGCTGTTCCCAAAGCATGGGCGCAATCAAAGACTGCCTGACACAACAAAAGGACTCCACGTTCATTTTGGAGATGCTGACACTGGTCAGAGAGAGGCAATTTGAACACCAAAAGGAATAATGGAAGGCAACAGATTGAAAAATACTAAGGATAGAAAAACTACGAGGGTATATGAAGCAAATAATCAAAACCATGTTTTGTTTTGTTTTTTTTTTTTTTTTGGTAACTCCTCAGGGCAGCAAACCATTACTTTGGGGACAAAAGGTGCAATGTCAAGGGTTTTTTATGCTGCTGCTGCTGCTGCTTTTTCTGCATTAACCAAATAGCAAATAGTTGATGAGAAAAGGCTCTTTCTGGAAGGATTTCGGCTTCTAAGTTCACAAGGAGGAAAGGAAACATTACTTTGGCATCTCTCACACTGGATCCAGGCACTAAATGTTCATTGGTGACTGAGCCTTTTTTTTTTTTTTTTTTTTGTCCAAAACAGGGTTTCTCTATGTAAGAGCTCTGGCTGTCTTGGAGCACAGTTTGTAGACCAGGTTGGCCTCAAACTCACAGAGACCAGCCTGCCTCCTAAGTGCTGGGATTAAAGGCATGTGCCATCACCACCTGATTATACTGGTCAATCTTTAAAACACCATAGCAAACTCACTGCATAAAAGTTGCAACTGCAATATAATACTTCTTTTGCTCTTTACCAGCAAATTTTCTATTTTAATTTTATGTGTATACATGTTTTGCTGCATATGTCTGTGTACCACTTATGTGTCTGGTGCCCATGGAGGCCGGAAGAGGGTGTGGGATTTGCCTGGGACTGGAGTTACAGTCAGTTGTGAGCTATCAAGTGGGTACTGTTTTGTGAGTACTGCAAATCAAAGCAGAGCCCTCTGGAAGAATAGCCAGTGCTCTTAACTGCTGAGACATTGCTTTAGCCCCTTTTAAAAAATCATTTGCTTGTGTGATGCCCATAACTTGCAAATACTCGAGGGTATATTTCCTACAAACACGAGCATAATTCTATTAAGCTACTGTACGGCCATTTAATCAGGAAATTACCATTTATACATTACGGTGGAAAAAGGACAAGGGTCTGCTTTCTGTACATTCAAACCAGCTGGTTGGCCTAACAGGAGTTTTGTGGACAGGGAAGACCTGAGACTTCTGGGCCTGAGACAGGGGCTTTGTCATTGACTGCCTAACAAGGGGCATGAGCAGCAGATCTGTGCAGCCCTCACCATACTCAATTTCCTGTGCTGTAACAGTAAACCTGAGGCTGGGTAGTTCACAAAGAGAAGGCTCACAGGTTTTGAGGCTGGCGAGTTTAAGGACAGGGCACTGAGCTTTCCCTCCTAGTAGTAATTAAAACAGACATGTGCAGAACAGAAAAAACATACCAAGGGACCTTGCTTTTGAATAACCAGTGGCTCTCACAAGAAAGGCAGTAAGTGATATTAGTGATAGTCACCTCCCCAGGCTCCTCCTCCCCCCACACCCACACTTTCCGTGGAGACAGGGCTTTTCTGTGTAGCCCTTGCTATCCTGGACCAGGCTGGCCTTCAACTCACAGAGATCCACCTGCCTCTGCCTCCCAAGTGCTGGGTTTTCGAGCATGTGTGCATGCGTGTATGTGTGTGAACATGCGTGCCTTCTCCAGTGTGCACATGGTGGAGGGGAGAGTCAGGGCACACAGTTAACAGAAGGAACTCAGAGCTATGGGAACCTCTGTCTTAGGATGACCAGTAGGCATATCTTCTCTTGCTTAGAGGAGACATTATCTCTAGGTCTAAGCTAAAAATCAAATTGCTCTTTGCTCCAGGGGAATCAATATTTCTCACTCCCAATACTGCTCATAATGTAAGTATTCCTGAAATTCTAGGGTGGAGCAAGGAGCATGAAGACCTCAATTTTCAGGATGTGTATAATTGTGGGGAAGCCAGGGCTGATAGTTTCCCAGTCTAGCTGTATGGGTAGATGTTTCTCTTCGGGCTTCCAGAGCTGTGTCCCCTGGGAGCTGTAAAGGCCAGCTAGCTGATATTTGAAGTGTAAAGCATTGGAAGAGAGTGCTCCAGGTAGGGAATAGCATGGATGATGGAAAGTCCAATGGCCCTGGAGAGCTGAGAAAATTCTCAGAGTTCAGGGTAGCTAGAACACACCGCAGCAGAGGAAGGGTAGAAACTGATTCTAGCTGAGGTCAGAGGGGCAGGCTGATCTTGAAGGACCTTCAGGCCACAAGATGTTATTGGAACTTGATCCCAAGTCCTCACAATGGTTTAAGCTGGGGAGTAGGGTGATCAGATGTGTGCTTTAAAAAGACCTCTCGGCTGCAGCTGCTTGTGGACTGGATTCTACCCAAGGTTAATTTTTTCCACTCGGCTTCCTGTAATCAGGTTCAGGAAGATGGGAAGTATTGAAATTCTGCCACTGCATAATTGGGACTGACTTTGATGACGAGCAGTCATCGGGGCCAATCTCATTGCTCCTTTCTCTGTCCCACCCCCAGCATTTTGGTCCAGGTGCCCACAGTTCTAACGACAGTGCAAAAATAAACATGAGAGAGAAAAGGCCATGATTAGTCCCTTCCACTCAGGTCAATTCACTGAAGGTCAATTTTCCAAGTGATAGACTGAAATGTTCAAGTTTATTGGCCTTGTCTATGGTAGATGGTTTCTTCTAATTGTTCATAGCATTCACATTAATTTGTTGGAGGTGGGATTAGTTTTAGATTTTAAAGAATTTGAAAATATATTAGTTGATGAATTTAAACTTTTATTTTGGCCTAATTTTAGTTTTAATTTAGCTTCCATTTTATCTAGCAGTTTCTTGGGGCTAACCTAGTCAATATACTCTAGATTTTTCTCTATTTTAGGACAATGGCTTTGAGGAATGAGTTTCATTGGTACTTCAAATTAGAACATATGTACTTCAGATGACAGGCTGTGTGAATGGCAGAGCAGGCGTCTCTCTTTCCCAATGTATTTCATTGCTGTCTGTTGCCTTTTGTGTATCTCTTAACTCAGATTTGTTAACCAGCTAGTTTAAAGAAATATTTTCTTGTATTTTGAGCAGTTGAGAAGGGATTTGTGTCTGAAATTTGAGTTACAGGCATAATTCTGCTGAGTTCAATTACATATCAGCTGGGTGAGCCAGAGACAGCACAGTGGTGCTGAGGATAGATTGCTTGATAGCATGTGTGTACTCCTTAACAGAGTTTGGAAATGGTTTGTATAAGATGATTGCCATCAATTTCTTTTCCTCCTCCTCCTCCTCCTCCTCCTCCTCCTCCTCCTTCTCCTCCTCATTCTTTTACATTGCTAGAGATGGAACTCCAGACCTTGCACCTGCCAGAGGCACACTCCTATATTCCCAGCCTCTAATTACCATAACGGTTTTTGGAATTAATTATATTTGACTTTGGTACTTATGGAGAAAGTTGAACTGGTCATACTTCTTTATGACATTACAAAGGCTCCTCTTGTGAGCTTACATTCTCTTCTTTTTCCCATTCCGCACTCCTTGTCTCCACAAGCATTCACTTCAGTGTGCCTGCTGCATGTCCTTAAAATGCATGCACCCTTTCAGCAGTGCTATGCACTTGTTCTTAATTTACACACATGAAATGACATCATGAATCGCCTTCTGTTTCTTGCTCTGTCTGTGTTTTAAGGAACCATCCACGTTGACATTTGTTCTTGTAGCTCATGGCACTATAGGCTGCTGGATCGTTTTGCTATCTATCACCTGGCAATAGTCTCCGAGGCTGTCTCCAGCTTGCCTCTCCCACCAAGCCCTTGGCAAAGGCACATTCTCCATGTGTCTCTTACAGAGGAACTCAGATCATTTCTGGGTATATGTCTGGGAGGTGGGTTGCTCTGTTGTCTGGTACATACACAACTAATGTCACTGATTACTCCATCTTTCTTTCCTGATTGCCTGACCAACTTACATAATTACCAGGAAGAGAGCTGGATTAAACTGACGACAGTGAGATCAAACTTAAGGGAAAACAAAGAAATTATAGTAATCAATAAATCAAGGTAGATCATTTGTTAGTGTGTTATTTTGACAACTTAATATTAATTTAAAAATTGATGTTAAACAAGAATATCAATTTAAATTTTTAAAATTTCATTTATTTTTTGGCAGGGTCTCACTATATAGCTCTGGTTGTTCCTATGCAGCTCTGGAACTCACTGTGTGGATCTGCCTGCCTCTGCCACCTGAGTATTGGGATTGAAGGTGTTCCCCATCATTCCTGGCCAAAAAAAAAAAATCTAACTTCTAAATGAGTGGAAAAACCTCTAATGATAGGATGTGGAAAAGTTTTAAAAGACAGTGAACATGCTTATTGCTTTGATGATGGTGATGTGAATATATACATATATCCAACCTTGCCATATTGTGAACCTTAATTATGTGCAGCATTTTTGTATACCAATTATATTGCAATAAAGCTAGGAAACAAACATTTTAAACACAGATGACACTTAAACCTATACTTGCACCAACTTCCTGACTTCCCTTCAGAAACAAAGATCTTGTTTCTGCAGCTGCTGGCCAGAGTCTTTAGGGTGTGTTCTCTTGGCCCCTCCCAGCAAGAACATGCTTCATTATAATTCTTTGTATAGCACTTATGATTTTATGATTTGGGAGTCATTTCTTTCTTTTCTTTCTCTCTATTCAGAGAGACTATAAAACCAGTGACAGTATAGATTCAATCTGTTGTATTAAATACACGTATGCATGCATATACACACACATACACGAGAGAGAGAGAGAGAGAGAGAGAGAGAGAGAGAAAGAGAAATAGAGGGAGAGAGAGCTATTACAACCATGCTACTTAGATTAAGCCATATGCAGCTGTACCTAAGGCTACTGGCATTTTCACCAGGAATGCAAGGTCAAGAGGAGACCAACAAGCATTCTAATTTGGAATTCCATATGCTAGACCTAGAGCAGTACTGCCCAATAGAAATATAATGTAAGTCACATATTTAATATTAAATTTGCTAGCAGCCATTTTTTTCAGAAAGTTAAAAGAAACAGATGAAATTAGTTTTTTAATATATTTTGTTTAACCCAATATATACAAAGTGTTATTTTGACATGTAACCAATATAAAATTATTAATGAGATATTTTACACTTTTTTCATTCTTGCTTTGTACTAAATCTAAATTCTGGTGCTCAACTTAAACTCACAGAATGTCTTGATTTACTGTCATTGAAGCGATGTTCAGTGACCATACATAATGAGTGGCATTATATGGCTGTATACAGCTCCAGAGTCAAGACAGAGCTCGACTACCTTCAAGGTTGTGGGAGTCAGCATGGAGGGCATCTGATGTTCCTTTTCCTTGGTGAAATGATGGCTTTTGAGCAGCTTGAATATATAAAATGATTTTTATGGGTGAAGTGAAAGTTATTGAAGAATTATGGGTTGGCTGACATATGGCAGAGGCACCTTTCACTGTGCACAGAACGTAAACATTAGGAGAGCAGAATCTCTAAATGACCTGGTGTCCAACCATTGCCTTCAGAGGATATCATGGTTCATTTATGGGTTAGGTTTACCCACTAAGAAATCCTGTGTTGGAAATTTGTTCTTCATTTTGGTGATGCTAAGAGATGATGTCTAGTGGGAGGGAGGTTGTTCAGTCATTAGAGGTATGCCCTCAGAAAGGAGTAATGCAGTGGGACACCAGTCTCTCTCTGGCTTCTTGTCTCATCACTTGTCATATAGTACTGTCACAATGCCATATGCCATGATTTGATGCAACTGGAATGCTCTTCAAGATGGCACCAGGCCATTTAGACTATCAGCTTCCAAAATGGTGAACTAAATAACTTTCTCCCAAAAATCACATCACCAGACCTCTCCTACTCATTTATGACAATGGAATGATAGAGGATTTGTAGTTTCTTACTGTTACCTCTAAGGTTAACTGAATCCCTCCTCTGAAAAGTGACTCTTCTTGACTGACAGACCACTGGCCATCCACACACAGAGCCCCCAATGGACACCTGACCTTAGGGACTGAATGAACCTCTTTGTGTTTTCTTATTAGTCATTATTTTTAAAACAAATTCTGTATGTACAACAGACTCTGTCTTCTGAGGCTGACAGTACTGAGACTCGGGAAGTTGCTCGCTGTCCCCCTTCCCAGCTTCCTCAGCATTGACTATCTAGCCAATCAAACTGGGGAGTTTTTTTTTTTTTTTTTTTTTTTTTTTTTTTTAAAGATTTTATTTATTTATTATGCATACAGTTTTACAGAAGAGGGCACCAGACCTCATCATAGATGGTTGTGAGCCACCATGTGGTTTTGCTGGGAATTGAACTCAGGTCCTCTGGAAGAACAGTCAGTGCTCTTAACCTCTGAGCCATCTCTCCAGCCCCCCAAAC
>PVIH01004851.1:0-50857 GCA_004025045.1 Sigmodon hispidus
ATTTTGCACATGTGTCTACCTCTGTTTAAAATATTTTACACATTGATGTGTATTAAGTACATTGTCATTTCCATAATACAATTTCTACCTCTAATTATTTATGCTAGTCATAACATTTGTTATAATATATACACAAGTTGTTTTATATAACTCTGTTTAAATATTTTATACAATGATATATAGTTAAGATATTATCATTTGATACAAAATGTATATCTTAGTTAATATTCATAAGATTGTCATACTTAAAATTATTATATAAGAGTTATACACTCATTCTTAAAATGCCTGTTCTTACATGTTAGCTTTACTTTCTTAGTTAACTAAAATTGCAGATTACAGCTACTCAGATTTGCCACCTAACAGTCAAGATACTCAAGCTTTTCAAAAACATGTTAAAATATACCAGATAAATAGGCATCTTCAACCTCTTCATAGACCAAAAAAATATGACATTCAAAATTTTGTTATATAAAATTTGGCCTTAAAAAACACGGCAACTCCTGACATCACCATTCCTTTCTCGAAGTGGTGTTGAACATCATAGACATCTTAAAAGAGATTATCTTGTTTGGCAAATAATGGCCTAAAGAGCAAAAGACTGCACTTGCCCTCACTGCTGTCAGCGTGCACACTGTCCAATATAAACAAACAAGAAAAAAGATAGAGACTGACAAGCCTGCCTAGACAAGATAAGACAATCTTACCCAAAAATACCCTGCTTCTATAAAGACTTGTCAGACATCCTAGGCCAATAGCCAAGAAAATAAATACTCCCATTATACAAAAAAGTGATAGATGACTGTCCAAATAGTTAACTGTCGTTGTCCTCTCCTAAATCTTAAAAGTTATTCTCTCATGCTTCAGACTTCAAGTAATATATTTTCCTTCTCAGGTCTTGATGGTGTTAAAGACTAGTTAAAGTTGTTATTACTTCACATCTCAATAAAGACACTCAGATATTAAAACTTTACAGTCCCTATACATTGCCTCATATCAACATTCTAGATATTAAAATACACCTCATATTTGTTGTTTGTTAGCTATAATTTAACCTCACTTATGTTAGTGCCTTTCTCTTCCCCAGACACAATGTTATGATGATCCCTATAATATATAATTTTATACTTAGTTTAAAATGTTCTTATTAGACAAAAGAGAGAGACGTAGCGAGAAACCAGAAGCTACCCAGGTAAACTCTGATGATGTCAAGGAACCGGAGCCAGGCAGGGCGTGGTCAACTAAAAAGAGCCCCAGAAGAGGAAAGAATCCTGCCCTTTTTTGACCTGTGGTGTGGTTAAAAAAGACTCAGTTTGGACCTCTCCTGCACACTGTTTCTCCCTTTTACCCTCTGAATACCCTCTGTATCATAAGTGGCTTTAAAATAATAAATATTACCTAAATATATAAATATAGCAGCCTGATAAGATATGTGACATAAAAGTGTCATCCAAAATCTCTGTCCTGGGTCAGGCAGGCTACCCAACTCTGTGACAGAGGAGAGAATAAAATAGCACAGTACAAAAGACATTAGATACTCTCCTGATTTGTAAGAATATTATCTGAAATATTTATCTTGGGATCTATAAGTTTATTGAGTGTGGTTGAAAACTTGAAAAATGGATAACAAATTAAAATTTGAAACAAAAGGATTGATAATTAAAAATATTCTAAACATAGGTAATTATAATTTGCTTTAAAACATGCTAACATGTAACTCAAATTTAATTTTTGTTTTTGAAAAATATAACATATTAACAGTAAATGTGTGGTCAAGGTTTGTAAATTCCTAAAGGTTGCAAAGGTCTACTCAGGTTAATAAAAGCCAACTTGGAAACGTACTTCCAACTGCTATGTCTTTGCTAACTATGTTCAACACGAGGTTCCTAAAAAATGTTTGATAAGGAATAATATTTGTTTGATAAATAGAGTATACTTTATAAAGTTTATAAATTTCTAGAGTCTATCCAGACTAAAAGAAGCTGACTTGAAGATATGTGTCTTTGTCTTTACTTTTTTAAAGCTTTAGCTATGTGAATAAACTGATTTCTACAAGAACTATAATATTCTGTATAGGCACATTATAAAAGAATCCCAAAAGTAAAGGTCTCCGGTCTCTCTGTGGATATATATATGGTTTGAAGTTTTAATTTGATGCTAAAGAATATTTAATTAAATCTTCAACTCAAATTTTTAAGTATCATAAAACTACAAAATCCAAATCTTATAGAAAGCCACTAATTTATAAAATGTTAATGATAATATAGATATGCAAGTCACCCTATCAATGATTAAGTTCTTTAACATGCTTAGAGCTAGGCTTGTAGTCATGCTATATATAATTGTTATTAGGGTTTATTTAAAATCAGCTATACTTGATAGAGTAGTGTATTAGTCAGGGTTCTCTAGAGTAACAGAATATACAGACAGAATCTCTCTCTCCCTCCCTCTTTCTGAGTGTGTGTGTGTGTGTGTGTATGACTTATAGGTTGCAGTACACCTAATCCAACAATGGATGGTGGTAAACAAAAAGTCCAATAATCCAGTAGTTTGTCAATGCACAATGCTGACTTTCTCAGCTGATCTTAAGTATATGCTGGAGTTCCAGGAAGGTAGGCTCTAATGTCAGTGATGGAGTGGATGTGATAGCAAAGAGAGCAAGGGTAAACAAAGAAAAAGTTTCCTTCTTCAATATACTTATATAGACTTCTAGCAAAAAATATGGCTCAGATTAAAGGTGTGTCTTCCCACCTCAAGATCTGGATCAAAGGAGTGAATCTTCCTCCTTCTTAGGTCTAGACTAGCAGGGGGTTCACTCACTTCAAACTAAGCAAAGAAAAATCTGATTTGCCTTCCATCTCCAGATTGTAGTTTATTCCAGATATAGTAAAGCTGGCAACCAAGAATGTCCATCACAAGTATACCTCAAACACCTCAGACATATCTGCTGAATATGCCATTTAAAGTGTTGAATGAAAAAGACTTACCATGACAAACATCTGGTAGCAGCAGCTGAGACTATCTCCAGAGAAGATGGGCAACAACAGGCTTCACATGGAGCTCATTTCCATTATGTTAGTTATGACCACTGGACAAAGAATTGCCCTATGTCTTGCCTGCTGCCAGGGCCCTGCCAAAAATTGTGGATACTGTTGAGTTGACTGTCCTACTCTGCAACCCCAAAGTAATTCAGTTACCCCTAGTTCTTTTTACACAGAAAAATCTTACATATTTTCATGGTCGGACCAAAGGCTAATGCTGCCTTTCCTGTGTGGCAACTGAAGACTTAATACTGTCTTGCATGACATATTGTTATTTTTTTTGCATGTGGCGCATAAATGGAATCTCAACACTGGGAGTACCACACGAGAGTTTATTACAGCAGCGAGCAGAGATAGGGGCAGAAGGGAGCAGAGAGAGAAGAGGGGCGGGGACTCGTGTGAGCCCTTTCTTTAGAAGGGTGAGTGGGCCATGTTTGCCACACCCAGGGGCATGATTGACACTGTTACATTCCAGGTGAATGCAAGCTTTGGAAATCCTTACACATATAACCTCTGCCTCAACAAAGCCACTGAGATCACCATGGAGAGCCCAGGTTTGTGATTAAAGTAGTTGACAAGTCTCTGTCATTTTAATTAATAGAGAAGTTATTTGGTCTACACTTCTAGCTTTAATATATCCTTGTTGGGTCTTTGATGATGTTGATGGTGAGCTGTATTCACTTACTACTTTAGCAGCAGTAAGCAGATCTAGGCCAAGCTTTTCCAAAAATCTACAGCTGTCTGGCCAGTTTATTTAATATGTAAAACTAGGCACTGCTTGTTCTAGAGCTACATGGGGTCCTGTTTTTAAAGGGAGAGCCACAGAGAGAGATTTACCTTGCTAACAGGCTTCACATTAAAAAAGAAAAGAAAATCTCAAAACAGGTTTCAATGTAAAAACAAATAAAACTTAGGATGTTGCTATTCCTAACTAAAGGTTCACTTCTTGCTATCCATTTACTTAAAGAGTTTGTCTTCAAAGATTGCTCTCAGCAATCAACCAATTATGTCTCAGGGTAAATCATTAAATAAGGGAAAAGTTTATAAAAGTTATAATAGTATTTGAAAGTGATTGAAGTATGTAACTGAAAGTTGTAAAAGTCTGAGAAAATAACTTAAGAAATGTAAAAATGAGACTTAAACATGATGCATAATGTTAAGAATTTAAAAGCTTAAAGTTTTAGCATATTAACCAATAGAGTTCTGATTAGATATTAATCCAGCATTGGTAAAGCACTTGTTAATATTAGCATAGTCACAGTCCCAAACTTCTAAAATCTGTTTGTTTTTCTTCTTCTAAATATAGACTTAACAGTGCTTCTGGTTTCTAATATAGAGTTATAGTGATTAAAAAAAAGAACCACTTGATATTGGCATAAAAACAGACACCTAAATCAATGGAATCAAACTGAAGACCCAGACATTAACCCGCAAACCTATGAACACCTACCTGATTTTTGACAAAGAAGCCAAAAATATACAATGGAAAAAAGAAAGCATTGCTAACAAATGGTGCTGACATAACTAGATGGTGGCATGTAGAAGAATGCAAAAAGATCCATATCTATTACCATTGGCACAGGAGACCACTTCCTAAATATAACACCAGTAGCACAGACACTAAAAGTAACAATTTATAACTAGGACCTCCTGAAACTAAGAAGGACATAGTAAATAAAACAAAAATGACAGCCTACAGAATGGGAAAAGTTCTTCAACAACCCTACATTTGACCAAGGGCTGATCTCTAAAATATATAAAGAACTCAAGAAACTAGACATCAAAATACCAAATGTAGTCTAAAAATGGAGTACAACTCTCAATAGGGAATTCACAACAGAAGAATCTCAAATGGCCAAAAGACACTTAAAGAATTGTTCAACATTCTTAGCCACCAGGGATATACAAATCAAAACAACCCTGAGATACCATCTTACACTTGTCAGAATGGATAAGATAAAAATGCACTGATGACAGTCTATTCTGGAGAGGATGTGGAACAAATGGAGCATGCCTCCATTATTAGTAGAAATGTAAACTTGTACAGCCACTTTGGAAATTAGTACAACCATTCCTCGGAAAACTGAAAATCATTCTACATCATGATCCAGCAATACCACTCTTGGGCATATACCTAAAGGATACACATTCATACCACAAGGACATTTGCTCAACTATATTCATAGGAGCATTATTTGTAATAGTCAGAACCTGAAAATAACATAGATGTCCCTCAGCCAAAGAATGGATATTTTTTTTTAATGTGGTACATTTATACAATGGAGTATTATGCAGCAGTTAAAAAAAGACATCTTAAAATTTGCAGGCAAATGGATGGAACTAAAAAAAAAAATATTCTTTTGAGTGAGGTAACTTAGACCCAGAAAGACTAACATGGTTTGTACTCACTCATAAGCGAATATTAGACATCAAGCAAAGGGTAGCTAGGTTACAATCTACTACTCCAGGGAAACTAGGTAACAAGGAGGACCCTAAGACATTCATGAATAACTCCTTGAAAGGGGAAGTAGATAAAATCTCTTAAATTGGGAGCATGGAAGTGGTGCAGTATTATGTTTTTGACCAGGGCTTTCTGGTCTAGACAAGAGGGTTAACCGGCAGTCTGGTAATCTGACAGAAACACACACAGTCCTACAGAATCATACAGATGCTTATATTAATTTTATGCTAATCATCCTAGGGCCCAGGCATATAGCTTGCTAACTCCTTCATCTCATCTCAACCCATTTTGTTCAGCCATGCTGCTTGGTACCTTTTCTCAGCAGCATTTTCTCTGTTTCTCCTGGCAGCTCCAGTGACTCTGTGGCATCTGTCTGGCATGTCTGCTCTGCTCCAAGATTTTCCCAGTCTGGTAGCTCTACCCATACTTCCTCTCTGCCTTCAGCCAATCAGCTTTTTATTAAACCCATAGGTAGGACAATTATTTAAAATGTAACACATAATCCCGCTACAGGGTGGAGGTAAGGGAAGGTAAGAAGAGAACATGAGGGAACTAGATGGTAGAGTTGCGGAATTAACAACAAACTAGGTATCTTGGCAGATGGAGCCATTTTAATGTTAGAAAAAAACCTGGTGCTAGGGAATTTCCCAGGAATCCACAAGAATGACCCCAGCTAAGACTCTAAGCAATAGTAGAGAGGGTACCTGAACTGGCCTTCCTCTGTAATCAAATTGCTGGCCCCTACATAGTTATCATAGAAACCAGATGGAAGCAGATGCAGAGATCCACAGCTAAGCACTAGGTGGATTCCCAGTCCATTTTAAGAGAGGGAAGAGGGATTGTACTAGCAAAAGGCTAAAGATCATGACAGGGAAACCCACAGAGACAGCTGACACAAGCAAATGGAAGTTCACTGACTTTGAACTAACAGCTAGGGAACTTCATGAGACTGAAGTAGGCCCTATGAATGTGGGTGACAGTTGTGTGGTTTATGCAGTCTGTGGGACCTCTGGCAATGGGACCAGTATTTATCTCTAGTGCATGAACTGGCATTTTAGAGCCCATTCTCTATAGACGAATACCTTGCTCAGCCTTGATACAGGGGGAGGGGCTTGGTCCTGCCTCAATTTGATATGTCAGACTTTGTTGACTTCTCATGGTACATGTATACTCTTTGAAAAGTGTATGAGTGATAGAGGAAGCTGTAGGGTGAGTAAGAGGAGGGGAAGAAAGTGGAGGGGAAGGGAACTGTTGTTGGTATGACAAAAAAAAAACCTTTTAAATAAGAAATAAATAAAAGAAAAAGTTAAGTGTTTTATTTTACAAAAGAAGTATCTTCATAAATCCTTAAAAACTCATCTTAATAGTCTGTACAATTTTGGTTACAAAGCTACTAATATGAAATGCTCTATTTTAATTTCTACAGAATTTTTATTGTTTATCTCAAACAAGCTCAGTTTCATCATTTGACATCTGAGGTTCTTCTGAGTTGATCACCAGGGCAATGCTTGCTTTTCTTCTGCAGCTGACCCATGTCTTCTGCTGCTTTAAAACTGGGCATCTCAGCTATTTCTGCAGGTTAGGTACTTACAACTTAAATTTAAGCAAATCTGAATGACTCATACAAAGGACCCCAAGCAAGCAAAACACAAAAGATTCAAACTATACCCTCCTTGATCTTGAGGGAGAGTGAGCTGTATTTATTCAAAAAAGGCAATGAATATGAATTAGAAGAAGGTGGAAAATCAACTTTGAAAGAATGTCAAAGAAGGAATGACAGATTAAAAAAGAGGCTCTAATATTCTTTTATTTTTCTTATAAGAAGTGTTTCTTGTAATGAAATGATCTCTGCCATATATATATACATATACATATACATATGGGGGTGTGTATGTATACACACACAAACATACATGTATATATGTATATGTGTGTGTATGTATATATATGTATGTATTTCCCTGGACAGAGGAAAGAGTGTCCATTCTTGTAATCCAGAACCATCTTTTTGGGGTCCTCAAGTTTTTACTATGGCCTAAAATTATGAGTCTACTTCAACTATTTTCAGACAACTAATTGATTTTCTTAACTGAGGTTTTCAGTTCAGATTACAGACATTTGTCATGATAATATATCTTAAACTTTTATCTCTATCTATAAACTTTAAAAATTTCATGTGAGCTTCCTGGAGTCTCAGCATGGATCCAGCTGTGATAGGTCAAATGGACTCCAGGTAAGTATTCCTGTAAGTAAATAGCTTAAGTTTTCCCACTGTGCCTTATGTCTGAGGGTGGGGTCTTTCTTCCCTCCTTCTAGAACCCCTTAACATACCCTTCCTCACCAGGACTTTAGGTCTGGACATTTCAAATATACACTGAAGATAAAGATTTCCCCACAAGCTACTTAACTTTATCTTCTTTCCCTAGGCTCTATCTATCCCAGAGGACAACTAACAGACACCATCTCTTAATCAACTGCAGTCTGGAAACTGCTCCAAAACAATGTAGACAATACCAGCCCCAACTGGTCCTGCAGAACTAGAGATCCCCAGACTTAAGAAAAACTGATGGAAACCAATCCAATTAATGTTATTGCCTGCTTAAAGCTAGTCTCTTCAGGCTACTTCAGCAAACCATATGTTTCTTTCAAATGTCTCTTATCATTCATTGCCTGAATTCCCTGACTCTCCTGGTGTCCTCCAGCATCTCAGTTTCCCTACATCTTAACAACGACTTCCTAATTCCACTGAGAAACAATTGTAGAAGAGATTACATTACCTCTTATCATCAACAAAAGGTTAGAAATGTCCAGTTCAAAGGAGACTCCAATTCCCCAAACCCCAAAGGTAGCCCAAACATCAAGCAATGAGCTCAACCTGGGCTCTAGGAGAATTTCTGATATTTAGATTAAAGCCAGAATTCCCCAGGAATTTGTGAAATTGGTTTCCATCCACCCAAAGGAGTGATTTCCCTTCGCTCTGGCAGAAGGCAGAAGGAAGAAGAATGGCTACCTGTGATACTTACTAGTATATCAAAGCTCATGCTGTACTCCAGGCTCCCTCAGAATCCCAAGTACCTGCTACACATTTTAAAGTTCATGTTAGCATCTCAACCCTTCCCATTCCTCCAAACCCTAAACTCCTATCTCACTGTCTTCCTCCCCCAGCTAGCTACTCCTCATCTACTCTGTTAATAATCACACTATTCTCCCTCTTGCTTTCTCTCACTCTCTTTCTCTCCCCTGTTTTGTACTGTACCTGCATTTCTTACTGTTTTCTCTATTTTTTATCCTTTGTTATTTTCCTCAGATAGCCCTAGCTATGACCGGTCAGCTGACCATGTTTAGACTCCTCTCTCTCTTTGCTCTTCACTCTTCCAAATACCCCTAGCTGTTCTATCTCTCACATCTACCATAAAATCCTTCCCTTTAATCATGCCATAAATTGGTCATGTCATAAGTTTATATAGTTTTTCTCTTTCTAAACAGGACCTCATTAATACAGGATGTAAGACTAACATATTATTAACCAATGGAATCACATTTCAAAAAGTTTCTTGAGAGCAAAAAATACTACCACTCAAGTCAAGAGGCAGACTACGAAATGAGAAGTATCCACTAGCTACATATATGGCAAAGGTTATATAGAACATATAAGGAACTCAAAAAAACTATACATCAAGAAAACAACTCAATTAAAATGGGGTGTGAAACTAAACAAAGAGTTTATATATGGTAAAATATAATTAAATTTTTTTCTTAAGTTTTTTATTACCTTTAACTTTCAGGCAAACCCAAATTAAAACTACTTAAAGATTTCAAATTATTTGAGCCAAAGGCTATTACTAAAAAAAAAAATGTTGGTATAGATGTGTGGAAAAAGAAACACTGATTAAGTTCAATGTTGTTGGAAGTGGAATCTGGTATAACTACTATGGAACTAAATATTGAAGGTCCACAGAAAGCTTAGCCTAGATCATTCAACTCTGTTACTCTAACTATATACTTAAAGGACTCTATATCAAATCATAAAAACACCTACTCATCTGCATTAACTTTTGCTCTGGTTATAACAGACAGTGAACAGAAACAGCCTAGATTTTTATCAAATGATGAGTGGATAAGAAATGGAAGATGATTCCACTATTAATTAAATTAAATTGGGAAATTCTCAAATAAATGGATGGATGTGAGACAGCTATCCAGAGTGAGATAGCCAGGACCCAGAAAGACAAACACTGTGTGCTTTGCTCTTTGTGAATCTTCAAATATTCTATATTCCAAGTCCATCTAATAAATTGTTTCATTTTCTTTTCAATGATATAATGAATGCATTTTGTAAACTGCAAGTTCTTACTGTACACTGTTAGTATAGAAAGGAGTAAATTAATTGTGCCCCCTGTGACTTTAAACATTAAAAGGATTAACAACTGAATATCCTGATCAATACAAACAGTGAACTAAAGTCTGTTTTTCCATTTTAATTAATATATGCTATCTTATGACTCGGATAACTGGTTAGTTGTGAGAAAACTGATATTCAAAATGGAAAAGATGAAAGCTGTGTTTTAAAACATGAAATGTTTACTAACACCCAACTATACACAGCTCATGTTTCCATGTATAACTCCAGGCAAGCTTGTGGGAAAGACAAGCATTGGTTGTGTGTATTAGTTGCCACTAGATAGTTTTGCAATAAATTGAATGAAACTTATGAACTCATGGAAGAATTAGGAAGTTCTCAAAACAAAAAACAAAATAAACAAAATGGGCTCAGGAATTACTTTTTAATCCAAATAACAAAAAATAAGATTAAGCTATACTTTGTGAAACAACAATCAACTAAAACCTTTAAATTGCCTCTGAGTTGGGAGCAAATTGGGGGTTAGGGTTAGGGTTAGCTCAGCTAGTTTAGACAAATGACTCATTACATACAGTGTCTCAGAGGAGCTAAGACCAAGAAGGACGAGCAGAATCAGAAGAGAATAGGGATGCTGCAACAAAGAAACTCAGTAGTTTAGAGAACTGTCTTAAAAATATTCCCAATTTATTTATTAGGCCAAGGTTCTGACTATAACCAGCTAATAACTTTACAGAAAAATTTGAGAGAATAGTACTTTCAAAAGGAGTCAGCAACCTGTTCTTTTAGACATTCAGTGATCTTACCATATCCAACCGTGTGTCAACAGTAAATGGGTTAAAAGAACAATACTGAATATTTCCCTGTACCCACTTAAGTTGTGGCAAAAATAAGTTTATTGAAAAGAAGTATTTCTCCAGAGGTTAGAACAACAAAGAAGTTCCTTCCAAAGCATAGAGTTAGAGTAAAACTTAGGAGCATTCCACAGCTGTGGGGTAGAAAAACCACGTAATTTCTTCCCAGTGGGGCATTAGAAGACTGTGACTCATAGTCAGCAGGCAATCCCCTTTTCTTTCCCTTTTGGAATGAGAGTTCACTCTTTTCCTTTCTCCTCATTGCAGATCATCTATGTAAGTGCAGCTGGTTAGATAAGTGGTACATTTTGCCTCATTAATTTCCAAGCCCTGCTCAACAGATAAGGCTAAGCTTATCAGACTCAGACTTGAGGACCCAGCCAACATCAGAATTTCTGGCTTTTATGGCCCATCCTTCTGTTTCTTTGAAGTAGTGCTGAGGATGTTCTTCTATGAGAAAGAGAGAAATCAGTGATCCAAAGGCAAATTCTGATAGATGTAAGCAATATTATCAGTCAGTGCTCAGCTTTCTACTTTGGGATGTCCTGTTTATGTTTAAGTCTAGTTACAGAACAACCTTTTTGGCCAATAAAATGTGAGCAGAAGTCATATGAACATGGAAGCTGTTCTGCATTTATTATTACCTTACCACTATTGAATCTGAGCTCTCCTGTCCAGGTGGTGTCCAGGGCCACTCCAATAACCAGTTTCAAGCTTAGAGATAAATTATATTAAATGAGTGAGATATAAGAAGTTTATTTTTACCTTAAAATTTGCCATAATCATTCTGCCAGACAAATAACATTTATCACTTTGTTAGATTTAAATTTAATAGCTTTATAAATAAATAAAATAGTCCAGAAGCTACTAAGGGTAAACACAACTAGCTTCCAGTACATTTCTAGCACAGGAGCTAGAAAACCTAGCAATATTTGGTTTCTGAATCCTCCCATTTTATATGAGAGGTTTGAGACTGTAAAAATCACTTCTCACCAGCCCAAGGAACTAATTTAATTTTTTATCCAATATGGAGCACAATAGTATAATCCAACATGGGTATGGGCAGGTAGATAAGTGTGATGGAGTTGGAGAAATTATGTCTATCACTTGCTTTGTGAATACTGAAGAAAAACATGTAGAATATAAAAACTTTGATAAATTTTATATTCTAGAACCAGGATTCTATCATAATTTCTTCTTTTATCTTCTTCTTAAACCTTGTTTTGTTTTTCTCTTTACTCATATTCTCTTGCTATGAATACCTTTGATATGGTATTCATATAAAATGCACCAACAGGCCATGACATCAGGAAAAAATACATAATAGTGTGTTTTTTTAAGGCATTTTACCTCAGAAAGCCATACTTTAAGATGTCTGGAATAAATATTATACAAGTGTCAGAAAAATTCCATTTCAGAATTGGAAATTGATATGTCGGATGTTTCTAACTGGTAGAAATTGTTATGACTAAATGATAACATAAGCATTGATTGTGCCAGTTTGCATACTGAGAATTTTCACTAAATGTTAAAGAAACAATACTGCTTCAGCAGCTCTTATGGCCCACCTCCTTGCTTTCTAGGCCTCAAGAACACTGTTTTCCAGCCAAACATTTCCTAATACTTTCAGCAATAGTAAACTAAATACTTAATATGATAATTTCCAATAACAAATTTAACAAGTACCTATGTATGAATTGCCTTATATCAAGCATCATCTTGGTGTTAAAAGCACTACATTTTGATACTATATTTTGATAAATATACTTTTAAAAGTAAGAATTTTTAAATCCAAAGCGGAACTCAACTCAAAAATACTCAAGGCAAAGTAATATTGTCCATGGAGAAGCATTCTGATTCTCTGGGGAATACATCCCAGGGTCAGACCACTTTCTGAGTCCTTTTTTCCATGGCTGTGATGAAAGTCAGCTGTGCCACTAACGACCTCCTCTGGGAGCTGGCAAGTAAAAAGGGGATTGCTGTAATTGAATTCCCCATTCCACCCTCAGTGAAACTGGCTGTCTGGGAAGACAAAAGTGAACAGACAGAAAGTTCAACATCAAGTTTAAAATCCTGCCAAAACCCACTTTATTTAATGTAGACAGTGAGTTTCCACCCACGGCTTCCATCTACTCTCAGTGTTCCAGTCCTTTTGGCTCATGAATAGTCTTTTCCTGTGGATAACTGCCAGTTACTTGATTATTACATTTTTCTTTCTAACTTTGAACTTGAATTATCTTTTGCTGGTTGAAAACCTTTCAGAAATATCTCCAAATAAAATTTCGTTTTTTATTTTCATCTTTTGTTTTCTTATATAAACTTAATGATAAAAATCTGTTTAAAGCAAGATAACTTTTAAAAAAAAATCAAATCAAGCCATACATTCCCTTGGCACAGGAGAGGAATTACTGCTGAAGAGGAAGTGACCAGTATGTGCTTCTGTGTATTTTTTAAACCCCGAACTCTGAAACTTTAAACAGCTGTTGAGAAATTCACATATAGTATCTTATAATGTTTATTATAATGGCTATATAGAGTCTACTTTTCTTTTCTAGTAGGTTTTCTCAGCATTGGTCCTGATAGCTCATCTTCCTGGGTAAAAGATATCCCATGTGAATGACTATAATTCATTATGGCTCTGACCAGACAAAATGAAGAGAAACTATGAGTAATTTTCTAAAGTCTTGTTATTAAAACATGGTAAGAATATGGCAGGGTTGGCAAGTGGTGCAAATGCTCAGTGAAATTATCAAATTGGACAATAGCATACTAATGCTCTTGAATTCTAATTTCTATAAAAAAACTGTAAAAATGCAGTTCATGTTTTCTTTACCTAGACCACTTGAAGTTTCTTACACTGTGAGTTTCAAACTATTAAACTATATTTAATTAGGAAATTAATTGTTCCCTCTAAATCTCATAATGAGCCAGTAAATTGTTTATTTTCTTACATATCTACATGTACATTAATCCACAGATATGAAAATTAACAGAGATTTTTTACTTAAGTAAAAAATTGAAACAATCAATACTCAATTTGTTAGATCCTGTTTAGGTTACTTGGTTGATCCCTCCATTTGTCTATGAGATAGCAGCAAGCTGAGCTTTCTGACATCACTCCACTCAAATATCAATTCCTTTGTATTTACGCACCCTTGGAATTGCTTTATTATCAATCATACAAACAGGAAAATCTCCTGATTTTGGTGTCAGTCAATTAGCTGATATATGTATGTACAGATATATATATATTCATATTCTGATTATATATACTTCATTAATTCTCTTTACTATGATACCAACATATTCATAAGTTTCAGGATTCAGAATTTACTTTTCTGTGATTTGCCTCAGAGATTTTTATACATTTGTGGAAAGGAGTATACCAGAGGAAAGATCTTAAGCATATAATTCCTTGGAATTTTTAGCAACTAAAAAACTCTTACTCTATTTTCTGAAGCCATATTTATCGGTACGAAAATTTTTCTTTGGGAAAATAACTTTAAAATAATTTTTCTAAAAGAGTTAGTTGCTAAGAATTAGTTTGGTCATAGAACTTGAAGGCTTCAAGAGAACAGTTAGATGGTATCCATATATTGGAAAGACCAAATGGATCAACATCATTAGGAAAATACCAGCCAAAGCCACAGTTAGTTACAATAGGTTGAATGGATTTTGCAAATATAAATATAATAAGTGCTATTAGAAATATGGAGTCAGGAGACATTGATATAATATTGATGAAAACATAAATTAGTCTAATCATTATGGTTAGTCAAGACATTAAAGATAGAACTAATTTGATGGAGACATTCCATTTAAAGCTGTGTGTTCCAAGATTTCTCTCTCTTTGAATAATATTTGGTTGTTGGTCTCTGTATTTTTTCCCATGTGCTGCTAGAGGAAGCTTCTTTGATAATGGCTGAATAAGTCACTAATCTATGAGTTTTGTAGAATATCATTAAAAAATCATTATGTATTTTATCACTGCCTTTTAAAAAATACTTATTAATTTTCTTACTAGCAGTACTTATTTTTACCCTGGATCTCTGGGCTATTTTGAGGGAGTTACCCACAAGCAAGCATCACACAAGAAATGACTTTTAAAGAGGTAAGCGTGAAAACTCAGTTCAGATTGTCTTTTCAGCCTAGATCAAAACTTCTAGAGAGTCTGATGCAGGCAGTTTGCTGCTAACATAATCAAATCCAGTATAATTTGGAAAAAAAAAAGTTTGCTGGCATAATACAATTCCCAGTGCACATGGAACATAGTCACATCAAAACTCAACCCAGGTTACATGGCATTTCTTCCATAAAAATGTATGCTACCTATACTAGCTCAAGGGCCTAAGAAAGTGTCAAACAGATAATATAAAAGTCATTTACATTATTAGTCATCTCTGGTCTTTGTTGTGGGAGCTTAAGGGAGCTTCTGGCTATACAGATATAAAAGATAATAAAGAGTCATTTAGTCGCTGTAGGAGTTTGATATGGCCTGGCTCAACAGATAACCAGGCTGTTAAGCACCTCCAGTTCCCAGCTCTCTTGATGAAAGAAAAAGTTTTATGTCCATTTCTTTGAGAGGACAGTACTGTGTGCTTAACATTACTGATTTCCTGGTTATCTGTGGGTGCAGGATCTTTGTGTTATATTCAATGCTATCTAGTTTTTTGTTCTTGGTAACTCAAGTAGTGTTGAATATAAGCTCTATCTCATGGACTGGGCCTTAAGTCAAATAATACTTTGATTGGATACCATTTGTGTAACCATTGACCTGGTATGCAAAACAAAAATTAAAAAATTTAAACAAATTATATTTATTTTTTTGCCTAAAAATCCCTTTTCTACGTTACCAAGATCATTATACATTAGAGGCAGATTACAATTATATTATTTAGAAACTGTGTCAACACACACAAGACCAGCACAAGTTCAAGCCAGGCAAGGTACCAGCATTGAGAGAGGAAAATAGAACACAGCGTCCCACCATGAACCAAGAAGTTATTTACTTTGATACCAGCTAGCAAAAGAAAAAAACAATTTTCTCCAACAAAGTGGCACTGGGGGTATATCAAGAAAAATAACAAGAAAAACAAAAACAAATTAAAAATAAATACATGCTATTACTTAATGGATATTTAATTGCTTATTTGAAGAGTAATAACACATTTCCATCTAGTTCTACAATGAGTGAATAAAGAAGTATGACTTGTTTAAAATCTTGAATTTTTATCTAGAAGCCAAGAAAAAATGTTTAATGACCAAATATTGTGGGGCATTATTATGGTAGATTGCTCTTAAGGGATTATTGTTGGTTTGTTTGCTTCCAGTTTTAATCTTGAAAGAGGAGTTAGTCTTAATGTAGGTTATTATGCCATGTTTGGTTGATATCCCTGGAGGCCTATATTTTTTTCTGAAGAGAAAATGGAGTAGGAGTGGATCTGGGGAGAATGAAGTGGGAGGGAATGAAGGGAAGGGAAACTGGGTTCAGATCGGGATGTATTTTATGACAGAGGAATTAAAACAAAAAAACTATTGTAATAGTTGCAAAGCCTAACAATTAGGGAATAATTGCATGATGAAACTCTAGGACATAAAAAGAAGCAATATTAAAAATATATTAGCAATATTTAGAAAGACCACTATGAAAGACTAGGATCTGTTGCAATTATATTATTTTCATAGAAGAAATAACAGCAAACTGATTATGTACCCTGCTATTTAATTTTTTAAAATTATCCCAAAGCATTATATATCTTCAACTACGATACTGCACAAACCAAAGTGTAAAACATTGAGGATAAGTTGGCTTTTCTTTCCCAAGCCTGGGACTGCAGATATGAAGATATCCTATAGCCTGAACAAGGTTGGTGTGGTTGTGCACAGCTAGCAAACTGACTGTGTAACTCTGTCTTGGTAAGTACTAAGTCAAGGAAAATCATGTATTCCTTGATGCACAGTGAAGAACCAGTTTTAATTAAAGATGTTTCTGGTTTTCATTCTCAAGTTCTGGGCTTTAATCTCTAAATTCCTAGATAAGAATGCCTTTCTTTTCTTTTTTGTTCTTTCTTTCTTTTTTTTTTTTACACACCACTCACCACACATGACACAAACACATACACATTGCTGTGTCCATTATCTTTGATGTGTGCTTGCATCTAGGGCTGGCCATTTGTAATTTAATATTCATTATAGAAGTTTGTACATGGAGGAGACTAGGTCCCCTTCTCTTAGCTGCACTCCAGAGGCAGGACCATATAGGCTTTTCCCTGTCTTCACTGGAATGTCAAATAGAGTTATCATTTTCCTGCTCTTGCTCAGGCAACCATATCTTCACGAGTCCATGGGTACATTTCCCTATCCTGTCTATCAGGAGACATTCTCAGCCCCTGGCTCTTATACTCTTACAATTTTATTTTCTTTGTTTCATGATTCAGTCTATGCCATAGTGTGGGCTTCTGTTACAGATTATCAATTGAGCATCAAAACCTCAGGGTCACTTGCTCTCTGCATTTTACAGTATATCTCTGTAACAGTCTCCATGTGTGGCAGAAAGAAGCTTCCTTGATGATAGCTGTACTTTTCTGGGAAGCATATCTGTATCATAGTGCTTGAAAAACTGGGGCAAGAGAACTTCAAGTTTGTGGCCAGTCTAATCTATATGGCAATATACTGTCTCAAAAAGGATGATCTTTGGGCACTTTTGCAATTCTCCTTTCTTCTCTTTACTCCCTCTAGCTCAGATAACGAATTACTTGCTTTGTAACCTTATAGATAGTGTATTATAGAATATAATATATAAGGTATATATATAATATATAGATAGTATATTATAGAATCTTATATAAACTAGAAATCTAGTTTTTTTCTTCCGACATAATTATACTGGTACATATCAATTGATTAGTGAGACCATATCTCCTTAGTTTTATTAGAGCAGTATTATATACATACAAAATTCCCGTTTGTTTGTTAAACACTGGCCTAGCAGTGGGGACTTTTTAAAATAATCAAAGCTGTTATGCCAGCACCACTTGTTAAAGATGCTTTCCTTTTTTCTTTGTATATTTGGCTCTTTGTAAAAAATCAGGCGGTCATAGGTATATGAATTAACATTAGGGCCTTTCATTTGATTCCACTGATGCAAATATCTGTTTTTTTTATGCCAATACCAAGCTGTTTTGATTACTGTAGCTCTATAGTAGAGCTTAAAAGTGATGATATGTTACATATTTAATAAAACCTGGAATATCAAGAGATCAACCCAAAGTCAAACTAGGCAGAGATAGCTCTGAGATTTCCAGGGATGACAGAGCAGTGGTAACTAACATAGCTCATGGAGTTCTGGATCTCTGTGAGTACAAGTCTAAACAGCTGGGCTTCAATGGCACACACCTTTAATCCCAGCACCGGGAAAGCTGAGAGTGGAGACCAATACCTTTAAACCTATAACTCCAGAGACAGAGATCTTTCTGTGTTTCTAGGAGTTCAAGGCCTACTATGCCTTTAATCTTAAACTGGATGGGATACAGCTGGGCAAAGAAGGTATTTAAGGTAGGCTTAGGAAAATAGCAGGCATTAGAAGGACCAGGAGCAAGGCTGAGGAAGCTGGGTGAGATTCGACTGTGGTGTTTCTCTCTTTGATATTTCAGTCTTTCCCCAATATCTGGCTCTGAGTTTCTTTTAATACAGCTAGAATTCATTCTACACTTAAAGTCAGGGTTGGTAATGCCTCCAGAAGTTCTTTTATTAAACAGGATTGTTTTGGCATTCTTGTGAGCTGTGATAGATGAGCTGGTTGTCTGGGCCTCTGGGACCATCCCTTTCAGCAAGGGCAGAGGCAGCTCTCCTAGGCTCAGGCCACTGGAGCCAGCTCTTCTATGCCCATGCTGAGGGGTAGCACCAGCTCTCCTGAGTAAAGGAGCCAGCTCTCCTGCTGCAGTGTCTAGGGATGGGCAGAGTGAGCTATCCCAGGGCCAGTGGAGGGATAGGGCCAGCTCAGCAGGGCCCTTGGATTTCAATGAATGGTTCTTGTGAACCACTGTGGCAACACAGTCCATCGGCATCATCATAGACCCTAGCAGTACAACAAACCCTCAGCAGCAGCTCAGGCCTGGAAGTCATCAGCAAAGGCCACCCCGATCAGTGTGGTCCAGGGGCAACAAGGCCCTCTGATAACAACAATGGTCTCAGGTGGCTATTTTAACCTTTGGTGGCTGCCTGTTAATTGTTTAGTATTTGAATGCTAAAGAACCCCTTCAGGAGGAAAGCTTTTGTTGCACACCATTGTCCAATTATTTTTGTATTTACATTTTTTAGTTATACCTTTCATCATTTCAGATACTCATGGCTATCACTAGGTATCACTTTGTTCTAATGCTTAATTTTTTTAAAAACTAGATGTTAGTTGTCTTACTGAGATTTAGGTTTCCTTAGTAGACATGAGGTTTGCAAATAGTTTTCTCTCTCTGTACTCAAGAGATGTTTTAGTGGTCAACAGCACTGAATGTTCTCCTAGAGAACCCAGGTTTGATTCCCAGCACACATATGCTGGCTCAGAAACATCTGTAACTCTAGACCTAGGAATCTGGCATCCTTTTCTGGAATCCTCAAGTACTGCAAGGACACGGTTCACAGACATGCATGCAGGCAAAACACCTATGCATAAATAAAAAGGGATTATTTTTTTGGTAAATCAAAGTTTCTTTCCAGTATATACCCTTTAATTTTTTTCTTATAATATTGTGTAAAGTTTGATGACTTTTTTATTCAGCCACTATTAAAAATATACTTTGATATAGTGGGATTGTATTCTGTTTCATTGTAAATAATTGTCTCACCTACTGGTTTAATAAAAACACCGATTGGCTGAATGCAGACAGGAAGTGTGGGCAGGGCTACCTGACTAAGAAAACTCTGGAAACAGGAAGAACAGAGCAGAGATGCCACAGATAAGCCAGAGGATATACCATGGAGCCACGAGCAGACACAGATGGATGAAATTAAAATGATGCTGAGAAAAGGTACCGAGCTACATAGTTGAACAAAATAAGAATCATGGAGTAAGGAGTAAGTAGTAAGAGTAAGATTAGCAAGTTATAGCCTGGGACCCAGGTCATTCAGCATAAAATTAGTATAAGCGTCTGTGTGTTTCTGTGGGACTGCAGGTCTGCGGGTCCAGACCAGAAACTTATTACTGCATTTTGATTGTTGAAGTAGGACGATATTTAAGAGGCATTTATTCAAAAAAACATGAAGACAATTTTTCTTCATCAGTTTTGGGACAGGAAAATTATTTTTAGGTAAAAATTGTGATAAAATAACATTTGTTTCAATGTTTTTTCAACTCTTAAATTACAATTTCCCGTTTGTATTGATTTAGATTTCAGATACTTAAAATATTATACATTGTTAACATCAAAATTATACAGAAGAACCTAAGAAAGTATACATCTAACAAGGTTTTCCTCTCACTGTCCTCACATGTTCTGGCCCCTAATGCTCATCTTTTTAGTGACAGTGAAAGTTCAGTTCAGTAGCAGGTGCTGATCACATGGAAACATGATTACTCTTTAATATTATTCAACTATAAAAGGCTCATGCACACTACTCAGGGACTAAATATATAAATAAATACATGAAGGATATGTTTATCATCAAAAGGAAAACATTAGCCTGCAAAGACTCAGATAGAAGTTTCTGACTTCTGAGAAGCATATGAGTGTTCAAGTAGAAATAACTGTACAATTCTTCAATTATCCTTTAGGAACCATGGTACAGTACAACCAAAGGAGAGAGAGAAGAGACGAGGAGAAGACGGAGAGAGAGACAGACAAAAAGAAAGAGACAGAGAGTAAGGGAGAGTCACTGGAAAAGAGACACTTAGAGGAGGAGAGAAGGGGAACTGGAGAATGGAGAGAGGGAAACAGAGATGGGGTGCTGCGGCCTCTGCTAGTTTTTATAGAAGCCCTTCTTTATTGTTCTGCTATAGGATACTTTCAGTGGGCACATAAAGTGTTTTAATTTGAAGGAAAAGTAAGAAAGAAAAATGTGCACATGTTCTTCTTAGTAAGAGTACAACTAACTATAAGGCAAAAAGTGCAAATTTAATTGAAAATTACTTTATAATCCTTCATATAAACTTTTCTGGAACATATATTTATGACACAAGATTATTTATTTCCAAAGAATATATAAAGAATTGTCTATAGTAAATTATAGATATGAAATAAGCAGCCATTTCCCATCTTCCCATTTTGACATCTCTCCCCTTCCTTTCATTTGTTGTGCTTCTGCAGGGCTCAAAACTTTCGTCCATCTCAGAATCTCAATTTCTCTTCTGAATTATGTCATATGTTAATGTTATATTATGTATTTTATCTCATACTTATATGTAATATATCTTAATTATGTCAAACTTTTATAAACTTTTGTCCACTTTATAGATCTAGAAAAATTTTTGAAACAATAAGAAAGTTATTGAATTACTGTAGTAAATGCAGATATAGTAGCAATGTGATAAGCAACTAATATCAGATATTAGTAGTTCATTACATATTAGTAATAATAGTAGTTACTATTTTTCCTGGGTCAATGTTTATGATGTAATTTTGTCCTCTCACAATTATTTCTATATTCCATTGGGAAATATTCATCACAGTCAGAGACTTCTTCCATAAACAAGACAATGAAAAGCACTATACTAATGTGACTGGAGATGCTCTTATTCAGACAAATAAATTGAAAGTTTAGTAAAATAAGTAATGAATAGTATGCTTCTAAATAAACTCCTTTTCTTCATTTTATAATTTCTTTTGGTTGTAACTGTGGCTTGTTTGCTTTGTCTTTGGGGTGTCTCTTTAATTTGGAAACAGCATGAGAAAGCTACTTTCAGTATTTAGTGATGTATGGAACTCCACATCAGCTCATTTATCGTATGTGTGAAGATCAAGTTAGTTCTCTAATAATACCAGATGGTTTACTATCCTTGTAGATTAGCTCATGGTCTAAGGAGAATTGTAACACGTGGCAGGCTCAGAAAAAGAGATGACTCCCATGATTTCCAAATACTTTGTAGAGTTCTGAGAGATGGCAATAATAATTTGACAAAGAAAAATGATGCACATGGTTTGGCAGCAGTTTCTCAAGCTCAAACTAGTTCCACCCTTCCCATCAACTTAATTCCAACATCATTTCACAAAGCCTGATGCAGTGTTGAAAAGTATAGACAAAGGAAAACCTACATGCTACGAACACAAAGGCCTATCAGATTGTAACTACTTGGCATTGCCTTGTTCCTTGTTCATGTCCAGTCCACATAGATTAAATAATTGAAAATGCTTGTCTCAAAATCTTTGAATGCTAATAGTAGATCAGAAATTGTTTAAAGTTACAAGAAATAAGAGGGAAACTAAGAAGAATTAGTTAGTTCTGGAGTTGTTTGAATACTCAGGAAGATTTCTAGTATCAAGGCTCTCAAAGCTTTGAGAGGTTTACAAAACTGAAGAACATCAGTTAAAAAAACAGCTAGACACTACTGGGATGGACTGTCCAAGCCAGAACTGTTTGCACACACAGGGAGTGCTTCCCTTGTCTGCAAAGATTCTAAGTTCACTGAAACCATAATCTGCATTTTTTACAAAGGTTGTCTTACCAAACTGCAGAAGGAACAGAGACACATGCTGCTTGACAGGTATTTTGATGGTATCTGCTCTGGAGAGAATTTGTTTTACTATAGCATAAGCATAACAAATGTTTTCTGTTGCATTTTAGGTATCGTCTTATTCCAGCTAGCAAAGCACAGATAAGATAATGTAAAAACCATAGACAATCTAAGCTTGTTTCCATTTATAAAAAGAACACAACCTGAGTCTGTAATCTTTACAATTATTCATTTTCACTTTTTATTTACGCTTGATGAGCTCTTCTTTTCTCCATTTTTTATTTTAAAAGTTTTTTTTCAATATCTACCACTGCTTCCACTCCCTTCCCTCCTCCCAGTCCTTCTACCCCTCTGTCAGCCTCCCCCATCCCACATTCTTATCTATTCTCCAAAGAGGGCAAGGAATCCCAAAGTGAGTCAGTTTGGTCTGGCATAACCAGTTGTGGTAGGTCCAAGTCCATCACCCCAGTATTAAGGCCGGGTTAGGTGTTCTTTGCAGGGAATGGGCTCTGAGATGTCAGTTCATACCCCAGGAACATAGTCTGATCCTACTGTAAAAGGCTCCACAAACTGCCCACACCATTTGACAGTTGTCTACATTCAGAGGGTTTAGTTTCTTTCCATGAAGATTCCTCAGCGAATATTTCAGGTTTAGTGAGCTTCCAATAACTGAGGTCAGCCATCTCTGTGTGACTCCTCCTTGTGATCCTGACCCCTTTGCTCATATACTCTCTCCTCTCTTTTCAGCTGGATCAGGAGATCTACCTGGTTCTTAGCTATGGATCTCTGCTTCTGCCTCTATTCACTGCTAAAAATTCTCTTAGTCTGATTGGAGGAGAGGATATCAATGAACTAACTCTTCTTAGCACTGACCCTTTTTATCAATAAGATTTGCACTTACAAATCAATTTATATATCAAAATATTTTTATAAAAAGATCCATCTGTACTAGACATGCATGGATTTTGGTCATTTAACTCCTGACCAATAAGGAACAGTTACTATTAATGATATAGCTTTTGTCATTTATTAGGTACTTTGACAATCCATAATTATGCAAAATATTCAGGATAGGAAGTTGCTGATTGATGTGTTCCTAATTATAATGAGGTTCTGATGCAATGTTGAAAAACTGGCTACAAATAGGATGGGTTATTACAGGGATAAAGTACTTGCTGCACAAACATGAGGATCTGGATTCATCCCCAGCACCTACCAAGCATTGTTGCATGTGCCACTTGTAAGGATTCCTGTCACGTACCAGCTACATGGTAATCGTACTAGTACAATAACCCAACATGGTGCCAGGAGAGATAAGAATTCCTGACATGTAGCAGCCAGATGGTAAACTCAATATGGCACTGGCAGAGCATGCCTTGTATGCCTTTAGGCATGGCTAAGTAAATTTTGCCCACCTATTCTCTTAAAAGCAGCTGACACCTGGACCAGGTTCTGTCTGTGGTGCATGTCTCAACACACCCCTTAGCAGACAGGAATAGACTTTGGCTGTGAGGGTTCCTCCAGCTGCTACTAAAACAAGGGGATGTGCATAGCCTCCCTGCTTCCAACTGCTTTAACAGAGAAGGACTGAGGACTTTGAAATCCAGACTCAGACTCTGCGCAGAGGTGAGATGAGGTTAGCAGGCCCTGGAGCCTGAATCCCTGCCAGGGAAAGTTGTATTCCAGTTCCAGTTCAGGATGAGGTTCTGTCTGTGGTGCATGTCTCCACACACTCCTTAGCAGACAGGAATAGACTTTGGCTGTGAGGGGCTCCTCCAGCTGCACCTAAAAGAGGGGTCATCGCACAGTGAACTCACCCTCACCTGCATCAGCAAAAAAAGACTAAGGACTTGAAACTCAGACCCCCGCCCAGAGAGGGTCAGAGATTGAGCAGACTCCTTGCTCAGAGGCGACAGGAGACACATAAGCCCTCTTGCCACAACTGACCAGTAATCACCTAATCGTGAACCACTGGAGCCATGGGCAGACACCAATGCAAAAATATATATAATAATATAAAGAAAAACAAGGTAACTCCAGAAGAAAGTGGTGGTTCTACAACTACAAGATCTGAACAGAGCAATGAAGAGGAAGCAGAAAAAAAACAACACCAAGAATACCTTTATGATTATGAAGATATGAAAAATTCCCTTAAAAAAATAGAAGAAAATACAAACAAAAACTTGGAAGAGATGAACAAATCTATAAAAGAATCATGCCAGGAACTAAAAACTGAAATGGAAGCAATAAAAAAAGGCACAAAATGAGGCAAAGATGGAAATAGAAAACCTGAAGAAAAAAGCTGGAACTACAGATACAAGCAAAACCAAGAGAATCCAAGAGATGGAAGAGAGAACCTCTGAAGTGGAAGAATCAGTAGCAGAAATAGATACATTAGTCAAAGAAAATACTAAAGCCAAAAAAGCCATGACACAAAAATGTCCAGGAAATCTGGGACACGATGAAAAGACCCAACTTAGAATAAAAGGAATAGAAGAAGGAGAAGAATACCAGCTCAAAGTCACAGATAATGTATTCAATAAAAATCATACAAGAAAACTTTCCTAACTTGAAGAAGGAAATGCCTATAAGGATACAAGAAGGTTACAGAACACCAAATAGATATGACCCCCAAAAAAGTCAGCTTGCCACATAATGATCAAGCCACAAAACATACAGAACAAAGAAAAAATTTTAAGAGCTGCAAAAGAAAAGGGCAAACTTACTTATGAAGCAGACCCAACAGAATAACACCTCATTATTCAATGGAAAAGATGAATGATAGAAGAGCTTGGTCAGAAGTAATACAGTCACTAAAAGAGCATGGCAGCCAACCTAGAATACTATACCCTGCAAAATTATCAAACACCATAGATTGAGTAAACAAGATATTTCATAACAAAGTCAGACTGAAACAACACCTATCTACAAATTCGGCCCTCCAAAAAGCATTAGAGACGAAACTCCAACCTAAGAACCCCAGATACAACCAAGAAACCACAAACAATCAATAATCCCACAGAAGAATACCCCAGAGAAAGGAAATACATAAAAGCTACCACCAAAAATAGCAGGAAATATCAATCAGTGGTCACTAATATCCTTTAATATCAATAGACTCAATTCACCTATAAAAAGCCACA
The DNA here is from genome assembly GCA_004025045.1 of Sigmodon hispidus. Classification (NCBI taxonomy): domain Eukaryota; kingdom Metazoa; phylum Chordata; class Mammalia; order Rodentia; family Cricetidae; genus Sigmodon; species Sigmodon hispidus. Next base: position 25,519 of record PVIH01004851.1, read on the forward strand.
CACTAACAAGATGGATACAAAAACAGAAGTCATCCTTCAGTTGCCTACAAAAAACACACCTCAACCACAAAGACAGACAGAGGCTCAGAGTAAAGGGTAGTAAAAAGATTTTCAAATCAAATGGGCCTAAGAAACAAACTGGGGTTGCCATCCTAGTATCTAACAAAGTAGAGTTTAAGCTAAAAGCAATTAAAAGGGATCAAGTTGGTCATTACTTATTCATCACAGGAAAAATGGCTCAAGAGGAGATTTCAATCCTGAATATTTATGTCCCTAATATGAGGGCATCTACCTATGTGAAAGAAACACTGCTAAAGCTCATATCCAACATCACTCTTCACACCCTAAAAGTGGGAGACTTCAATATCCCACTTTCTTCCCTGGATATGTCAACCAGATAGAGACTCAACAGAGAAATAAGGAATCTAGCAGAGGTTATGGTGCAAATGGATTTAATAGATACTTACAGAAGCTTCCACCCAAATGCAAAGGATTATACATATTTCTCAGCACCACATGGAACTTTCTCTAAAATTGACCACAGAATTGGCCATAAAACAAATATCAACAGATATAAAAAATGGAAATAATCCCTTGTATCATATCAGACCACCAGGGCCTAAGTTATAGTTTAATAACATCAAAAATCACAGAAAGCATACCAAGTCATGGAAACTAAATATCACTCAGCTGAATCACCTCTTGATCAAGGAAGAAATTAAGAAAGAAATCATAGTCTTCCTAGAATTTAATGAAAATGAATCCACAACATACTGAAACTTGTGGGACACAATGAAATTTTCTTAAGAGGAAAATTCATAGCACTATATGCCTATATTAAAAACCTAGAGAAATCCTACACTAGAGACCTAACAGCTCAGCTGAAAGCCTTAGAACAACTAAAAGCAAACTTACCTAGAAGGAGTAGACAGCAGGAAAAACTCAAAATTAGAGCTGAAATCAATACAGTTGAAACAAAAAGAACAATACAAAGAATCAATGAATCTAAGAGTTGGTTCTTTGAGAAAGTCAACAAGATAAATAAGCCCTTATCCAAACTAATCAAAAAGCAGAGAGTGTCCAAATCAACAAAATCAGGAATGAAAAGAGGGACATAACAACAGACCCTTAGGAAATCCAGAGAATTATCAAATCTTACTTCAAAAACCTATATTCCACAAAAATGGAAAACCTAGAAGAAATGGACAGCTATCTGAATAGATACTATTTCCTAAAATTAAATGAAGATCAGATTAATTACCTAAACAGGCCACCACGACCAAGTAGGCTTCATCCCAGAAATGCAGGGCTGGTTTAACGTATGAAAAACCATAAATGTTATCCATCATTTAAACAAACTAAAGGAACAAAACCACATGATCATACCCTTAGATGCTGAAAAAGTCTTTCAAAATCCAACAATCCTTTATGATAAAAGTTCTGGAGTGATCAGGAATACAGGGACAATACCTCAATATAATAAAGGTGATTTACAAGAAGCCGACAGCCAGCATCAAACTTAACAGAGAAAAACTCAAAGCAATCCCACTAAATCAGGAACTAGACAAAGATGTCTTCTCTCCCCTTATCTGTTCAATAGAGTTCTCGAAGTTTTAGCTAAAGCAAAAAGAGAGCGAAAGGAGATTAAGGGGATAAAAATTGGAAAATAAGAAGTGAAACTATGTCTATTTGCAGATGATATGATTGTGACCCACAAAATTCTACCAGGGAACTCTGCAGTTGATAAATACCTTCAGCAATGTTGCAGGATACAAGATTAACTCAAAGAAATTAGTAGCCCTCCTATACACCGAAGTTAAAAGGACTGAAAAAGAAATAAGGGAAACATCACCCTTTATAATAGCTGCAAATAGTATTAAATACCCTGGAGTAAATATAACCAAAGAAGCAACAGATCTATTTGACAAAAAAAAAAAAATGCTAAATCACTGAAGAAAGAAATTGAAGAGGATATCAGAAAATGGCAAGCTCTCCCATGTTCCTGGATTGGTAGGATAAACATAGTAAAAATGGCAATTCTACCAAAGGCAATCTACAGATTCAATGCACTGCCCATCAACATCCCAATAAAATATTTTTCAGACCTTGAAAGATCAATACTCAATTTCATTTGGAATAATAGGAAAGCTAGGATTGCCAAAGCAATTTTTCTCAACAAAAGAACCTCAGGAGGCATCACCATCCTTGATTATACTATAAAGCTACAGTAATAAAAACATCCTGGTACTGGCATAAAAACAGACTTGTGGACCAATGGAATAGAATTGAGGATCCAGACATTAACCCAACAACCTATGAACACCTGATCTTTGACAAAGATGCCCAAAATATTCAATGGAAAAAAGATAGTATATTTAACAAATGGTGTTGGCATAGCTGGATGGAAGTGTGTAGAAAAATACAAATAGATCCAAGGCTGTCACTGTGCACAAAATTCAAATCCAAGTGGATGAAACACCTCAACATAAACCCAACCACTTTAAACTTGATAGAAAAGAAAGTGGGAAATACATTTCTACGAATTGGCACAGGCGACCACTTCCTAAATATAATACCAGTGGCACAGACACTAAGACCAACAATCAATAAGTGGAATCTCCTGAAGCTAAAAAGCTTCTTTAAAGCCAAGGACATTGTCAATAGGACAAAATGACAGCCTACAGAATGGGAAAAGATTTTCACCAACCCTACAAGTAACAGAGGATTGATCTCTAAGATATATAAAGAACTCAAGAATCTTGAGCCCAAAACCTTGAATAATCCAATCAGAAAATGGTTTTCAGAACTAAAAAGGGAAATCTCAGCAGAATAATTACGAATCGCTGAAAGGCACCTGAAAAAGTGCTCATCATCTTTAGCCATCAGAGAAATGTAAGTCAAAACAACTTTGAGATACCACCTGACACCAGTCAGATTGACTAAGATAAAAGACATAGAGTCCCATCAGTTCCACTTCCGCTTCCGGGACCAAGTGCTGTCTGCAGAGTCCCAGCACACTCTGGAGCACGGGCAGATAAACTCTGCCTGTCACCATACCCACAGCTCCTGCTGAGGGAATTTGCACGGCTGCCCACCACCACATCAAACTGAGCGAACAGACAACTACAGGGGTCCCTGAAGGGTAGATTCAGACCCTGCCCAGAGAGGTGATAGGAGGCACACAAGCCCGAGTGCCACAACTGACCAGGAGATATCTAATCATGAACCACTGAAGCCATGGGCAAATGTCAGTGCAAAAAATTACATAATAATACAAAGAACAACATGGTAATTCCAGAAGAGAGTGGCAATCTTACAAATACAAGACCTGAACTGAGCAATGAAGAGGAAACAGAAGGAAGCAACACCAAAAATTCTTTTTTGATGATCATCGAAGCTCTCAAAGAAGATATGAAAAAAAACCTTAAAGAAATAGAAGAAAATACAAACAAAAAATTGGAAGAGATGAACAAATCTATGAAAGAAATGTGCCAAGAACTAAAAGCTAAAATAAAAGCTGAAATAAAGCAATAAAAAAGGCACAAAATGAGGCAAAAATGGAAATAGAAAACTTTGAAGAAAAAAGCTGGAACCACAGATATAAGCATAACAAACAGAGTTCAAGAGATGGAAGATAGAATCTCTGAAGTGGAAGACTCAGTAGCTCAAATAGATATATCAGTCAAAGAAAGTAGTAAAACTAAAAAAGCCATAACAAAATGTTCAGGAAATCTGGGACACCATGAAAAGACCTAATTTGAGAATAATAGGAATAGAAGAAGAAGAATACCAGCTCAAAGGCACAGATAATGTTTTCAATAAAATCATAGAAGTAAACTTCCCTAACCTGAAGAAGGAAATGCCTATAAAGATACAAGAAGCTTGCAGAACACCAAATAGATATGATCCCCAAAAAAAGTCAGCATGCTACATTATAATCAAGCCACAAAACTTACAGAACAAAGAAAAAATTTTAAGAGCTGCAAAAGAAAAGGGCCAACTCACATATAAAGGCAGACCCATCAAATAACGCCTGACTACTCAATGGAAACTATGAAAGCTAGAAGGGCTTGGTCAGAAGTAATACAGACGCTAAAACAGCATGGCTGCCAAACTAGAATACTATACCCTACAAAATTATCAATCACCATAGATGGAGTAAACAAGGTATTTCAGGACAAAGTCAGACTGAAAGAATATCTATCTACCAATCCAGCACTACAGAGAATATTAGAGGGAATACTCCAACCTAAGGATCCCAGATACACCCATGAAATCACAGACAACCAATAAGTCCACAGAAGAATACCCTAGAGAAAGGAAATACAAACAAGTTGCCACCAAAAATGGCAGGAAATGTGAATCAATGGTCACTAATTTCCCTTAATATCAATGGTCTCATCTCTCCTATAAAATGCCACACTCTAACAAGATGGATACAACAACAGAAGCCATCCTTCTGTTGCCTACAAGAAACACACCTCAACCACAAAGACAGACACAGGCTTAGAATAAAGGGCTAGGAAAAGATTTTCCCATCAAACGGTCATAAGAAACAGGCAGGGGTTACAATCCTAATATCTAACAAGGTAGACTTTAAGCTAAAAGCAATTAAAAGGGACCAAGATGGTCATAACTTATTCATCACAGGAAAAATTGGTGAAGAAGAGATTTCAATCTTAAATATTTATGCCCGTAATATAGGAGCATCTACTTATGTAAAAGAAACACTGCTAAAGCTCGAATCCCACATAAATTCATACACCCTAATAGTGGGAGACTTCAATACCCCACTTTCAACCCTGGATAGATCAACCAGACAGAGCCTCAACAGAGAAATAAGGAGTCTAAAATAGGTTATGATACAAATGGATTTCATAGATATCTACAGAACCTTCCACCCAAAGGCAAAGGAATATTCATATTTCTCAGCTCCTAATGGAACTTTCTCCAAAATTGACCACATAATTGGTCATAAAGCAAATATCAACACATACAAAAAAATGGAAATAATCCCTTGTAATGTATCCGTCCACCAGGGCCTAAAGTTAGAGTTCAAGAACAGCAAAACCCAAAGAAAGCCTACCAACTCATGGAAACTAAACATCACTCAGCTGAACCATCTCTGGGTCAAGGAAGAAATTAAGAAAGAAATCAAAGTCTTCCTAGAATTCAATGAAAATGAATCTACAACGTATCCAAACTTGTGGGACACAATGAAAGCAGTCTTAAGAGGAAAATTCATAACACTAGATGCCTATATGAAACACCTAGAGAAATTCCACACTAGAGACCTAACAGCTCAGCTGAAAGCCTTAGAACAATTAGAAGGGAACTCACCTAGAAGGAGTAGAAGGCAGGAAATAATCAAACTTAGAGCTGAAATCAATACAATTGAAACAACAAGAACAATACAAAGAATCAATGAATCTAAGAGTTGGTTCATTGAGAAAGTTAACAAGATAGATAAGCCCTTTTCCAAACTAATCAAAAAACAGAGAGAGAGTATTCAAACCAACAAAATCAGAAATGAAAAGGGGGGCATAACAACAGACCCCCAGGAAATACAGAGAATTATCAGATCATATTTTGAAAATCTGTATTCCACAAAATGGAAAACCTAGAAGAAATGGACAGCTTTCTGGACAGGTACCATCTACCAAAATTAAATGAAGATCAGATTAATTACCTAAAAAGGCCTATAACCCTTAAGGAAATTGAAGCTGTCATTAAAAACCTCCCTAAAAATAAAAGCCCTGGTCCAAATGGTTTCAGTGCCAAATTCTACTAGACATTCAAAGAAGAATTACTACCGTTACTCCTCAAACTATTTTACACAGTAGAAACTGAAGAAATATTGCCAAATTCCTTTTTGAGGCCACAATCACCCTAATACCCAAGCCACTCAAAGACACAACAAAGAAGGAGAATTATAGACCCATTTCCCTCATGAATATTGATGCAAAATTCTCAACAAAATTTTGGCAAACCGTATACAACAATGTACAAAAGATATCATCCACCATTACCAAGTAGGCTTCATCCCAGAAATGCAGGGCTGGTTTCACATATGAAAAACTGTAAATGTTATCCATCATATCAACAAACTAAAGGAACAAAACCACATGATCATATCCTTAGATGCAGAAAAAGCCTTTGACAAAATTTGACACTCCTTTATGATTAAAGCCCTGGAGATATCAGGAATAGAGGGAGAATACCTAAATATAATTAAGGCGATTTACAAGAAGCCGACAACCAGTATCAAACTTAATGGAGAAAAACTCAAAGCAATCCCACTAAAGTCAGGAACTAGACAAGGATGTCCTCTCTTCTCTTATCTATTCAATATAGTTCTCGAAGTTTTAGCTAAAGCAATACCGAAAAGAGATTGAGGGGATACAAATTGGAAAAGAAGAAGTGAAGCTATCTCTATTTGCAGATGATATGATTGTATACATAAGTGACCCACAAAATTCTTCTAAGGAACTGCTACAGCTGATAAACACCTTCAGCAATGTAGCAGGATACAAGATTAACTCAAAGAAATCAGTAGCCCTTCTATACACTAAAGATAGAAGAGGTGAAAAAGAAATAAGGGAAACATTACCTTTCATAATTGCTGCAAATAGTATTAAATACCTTGGAGTAACTATAACCAAAGAAGTAACAGGCCTATTTGACAAAAATTTTAAATCATTGAAGAAAGAAATTGAAGAGGATATCAGAAAATGGAAAGCTCTCCCATGTTCCTGGATTGGTAGGATCAACATAGTAAAAATGGCAATTCTCCCAAAGGCAATCTACAGATTCAATGCACTGCCTATCAAAATCCCCACACAATATTTTTTGGACCTTGAAAGAACAATACTCAATTTCATTTGGAATAACAGGAAAGCCAGGATTGCGAAAGCAATTTTACTCAACAAAAGTACCTCAGGAGGTATCCCTGACTTCAAGTTATACTATAGAGCTACAGTAATAAAAACAGCGTGGTACTGGCATAAAAACAGACTTGTGGACCAATGGAATAGAATTGAGGATCCAGACATTAACCCCAAAACCTATGAACACCTGATCTTTGACAAAGAGGACCAAAACATTCAATTAAAAAAAAGATAGTATATTTAACAAATGGTGTTGGCATAGCTGGATGGAAGTGTGTAGAAAAATGCAAATAGATCCAAGCCTGTCACCCTGCACAAAACTCAAATCGAAGTCGATCAAAGACCTCAACTTAAACCCAACCACTTTGAACTTGGTAGAAAAGAAAGTGGGAAATACACTTCTACATATTGGCACAGGCAACCACTTCTTAAATATAACACCAGTGGCACAGACACTAAGACCAACAATCAATAAGTGGGATCTCCTGAAGTTGGGAAGTTTCTGCAAAGCCAAGGACACTGTCAATAAGACAAAAACGCCAGCCTACAGAATGGGAAAAGATTTTCACCAACCCTACAAGTGATAGAGGACTGATCTGTAAGGTATATAAAGAGCTCAAGAATTTAGAGCCCAAAACCTTGAATAACCCTATCAAAAAATGGGATACAGATCTAAAAAGGGAATTCTCAGCAGAGGAATTATGAATGGCTGAAAGGCACCTGAAAAAGTGCTCTTCATCTTTAGCCATCAGAGAAATGCAAATCAAAACAACTTTGAGATACCACCTAACACCTGTTAGATTGGATAAGATAAAAGGCACAGATGACAGGCTATGTTGGAGAGGATGTAGAACAAGGGGAACACTTCTCCATTGTTAGTGGGAGTGTAAGCTTGTTCAGCCACTCTGGAATGCAATATGGTGGTTTCTCAGAAAATTGAGAATCAATCTTCCCAAGGAACCAACAATACCACTTCTGGGTGTATACCCTAAAGAGGCACATTCACACTCCAAAGTTATTAGCTCAACTATGTTCATAGCAGCATTATTTGTAATAGCAAGTACCTGGAAACAACCTAGATGTCCCTCAACTGAAGAATGGATTAACAAACTGTGGTACATCTACACAATGGAATACTACTCAGCAGTAAGAAAAAATGATATCCTAAAATTCGCAGGCAAATGGATGGATTTGGAGAATATCCTCCTGAGAGAGGTATCACAAACTCAGAAAGATAAGCAGGGGATGTACTCACTCATTAGTGGTCTCTAAACAAACAAACAAGAAAAAAAGCCAACCATACCCAAGCTGCAAACCACAACCACTGAACAGCTTGGGATCAGAAACACCCTGGACTGACCCTTCGGACCCCACTTCAACTTTAGGAACACCTGACTCACTCTGGAGGGAGGGGCGACAAAACTGGATTTGGCCAGGAGTGGAGACTGATCCAAACATTATTAAGTCAGTGGGACCATAGGACTGTCTGCTCCCTGCCCAGGGAGGGGATGGGGAGTTGTGGAGAAGAAAAATGACCTGATGTGGTGGGAGGGGGAAGGGACCTTGAATAAGGATATACATGGAGAGAAAATGTGAATTTATTCATAATTAAAAAATTTTAAAAAGAAAATAGCAAAAAAAGAATTTGGATGCTATATGACCATTAACCCACAGAACTGAAGAAACTTCAACTTACATGTGTGACCTGATGAATCTCACTAACAATCTCTTTTATGACTGGATTAAATCATTATGACTAGATTAAGCCATTTGGGCTTTCTCTTACTTATATTATATATTCTATGACTACAGTAAACAAATTCGTATAGACATGTCCTAATTTTCTGGAAAATCTCCCTTTACATTATTAAATAGTATAAAATATATTAGAAAATATTATCAGAGGGCAAAGTTATCGCCATTACCTAAGGATTTTTCCATCAAGAAAAAATTATAGGACCCTTTTAATTGCAACTTTTAAACCATATTTTATATTAATCACTTAATTCTTAACATAAAAGAAACTAAATGTTGAGTTGTTTTGTGTTTTTGCTGATTTAGAACCAAAGAGATAACAAATTTGAAAGTATCATGTTCAAGAAGATATTAGCATTGCTAATTAATTACTACCTTCTAACTAGACTTGGAACTCAAATGTTATATGACCTGTCAAGTGCCAGATACTTGGTCACCTTAGCTGAGGAGGCTTGAATAAATTCAGTTTTGACCTTGAACATTTATTTCCATGAAATACCAAGTATTTTCTTCTCATTTCATCTAAAAGTCCTTCTAGATTTTTATTTTCTAAAAAATAAATTAATTTATTTTATTTTAATAAATTTCCATTTAAAAAAAAAGAAAAAAGAAAAATATATATTGTAAGAGAAAAGAATCTATCTTTACTTTTTTTAAGGAAAATCTCTGTGAAAAGAATGTGTCAAGCAGGGACTTGAAGATTAAAAAAGAACTTGTTGAGTCAGAAGTATAGATTCTTCAGGATGGTAAGAGTGAGGAGAGGAATGATGGAAGATGAGGTTGGAAACTGAGCTGAAAATGAATGCATTAATCCTTCATGTTAGGAAGGCTTTTTATCTTGAGGATGGTAAAATGCCATAGAACATTACAGGTTGTCAAGGAAAAGGATCAAATTTGAGTTTTAAAATGGTTTCATAAGGCACAGTGCAGAGAGTAAATGTAAAATAAAAACATATTAGTATCAAAGATGAAATCTCAAAGGATGGTCTACAAACACAGGCAAGAGCTGTGATCTCTTGAGTGACCATCTCAAGGGTGGAGATGTAGACAAACCTGAAATAATAAAAGCTACTGTCTTAGTATAGTTGCTTGTGCTGAAGGGAATATGAAATGCAAAGCCAGGGACAATAAACTGCCTACTGAGATCAGTGCAGCTAGAAAATTAAAATATCAGAAATTATGCAAAATGGTAGGATAAGTAAGAAAGAGTGGAATAAAGTATGGAGGAGAAAAAAGAGAAGTATATATCTTTTTTTTAAATAAATTATATTTATTCAGTAGTATCCCTTTTATCTGTAGTTGTATATGATTTTAATAGCTCTTGTTTAATATTTAAAAGTACAAAATGGGAAACTGAAAACAATGACAATGCAACTTTCAAATAGGACCTTATTCTGAAAAGCATGGTGGACTAGCATGCCATTCTGCTGTCCTAACAGGTTAGTGAACTTCCTTTCATCTATCATTTCCAAGATGAATTGGATTCTCTCCCATATAGTCTTTTAGTAGTCTTCTTCTATTAGCAAATCTCCCTGCATGTGCTTGACAGTGACCTAAAATTTGACTTTACAGTGCCATCGCAACACAAGTCATTGATGCTATCAATCTGAATACACTAAAGAGAATTTGGAAATGTTCCCTCGTGATAATTATAATGAAGAGAGAAAAATATACAAAGTTTAATAAACTATACTGAGAATTACTCTTTTACTCATGAAGGTAAGAAGAAAAACAAAATTCACCCTACCTTTGTAGTTACATTTCAAACAGCAAACATTACAGCTCTAGTTCATGACAGATTGAAAAAGCATTAAATATGTGGACAAAAGACATAAGCAGGAAATATGTTTAAGTGGATATCAATGATGTAGACGAAAGCCTAGAGCCAGGTAGAAGACTTCAACTAGAGATTTACTAAAAATAAGTAACACTGAGCCAGGTACATCAAAAAAAGGTTGATTCAAACAAATGTAATAATGAATTTGGACTAAAAGATACAAAAATTACTGGAATCCTTCATCTCCTGTTGGAGATTTGAAGAACTTGATGATAAAGAATCCTTTCAAAGCAAGCCTTAGATTACTTAGAAATCAGGCTCTTAAAGAAGATGCCCAGTAGCATCTAACTCCACAAACTCCAAATGGGAAATCAAAGTTGAAGACATGGAGGAACAGTAAGCACTGTTACCACATGACTCCTCCATGGATTTTGATATAGCTAAGCACAGTGCAAAGTACAAAGAGAACATTTTCTTTCTTTCATTTTTTCATCTCTGGAAACAGTTTATTGTGAGTCAAATTTGTGAGAAGTTATCACAAGGGCCCAAGATTGGTGGTGAGAAAAGCCTGCCATTCAGGCCCCACAGATGCATCGAAAACTCCAGAAGTTCTGAGGCAGAAAGAACAAGGCTTTCCTACACATTCCTATGGTACCCAGGCTGTGCCCAGGAGCAAAGGCTGCTGACCTAGCACAGCCCTCCTCATAGAAACAGGGCTGGAGATGCTGTGACCACACCCAACAGAGCATCTATGTGGATGGCAAATGTCTCCCTGTCCAGAACAGGTCTAAAAGCCTTCTTGTGTCCTCTTCAAGATGGGCACGGAATGCCTGTAATCCCAGTACTCAGGAAGCCTATGAGAACATTTTGAAAACTCAAAAACAGAAGCTGTATTCAGAGATCACATTCACATTGCTTTTAATCCAATATATTTAATTTTTCTAGTTAATTAGTAGTGGATTTTAATCACACAAGTTAAAAACAAACATAAATATTTAGAAAAACTGTGAACATTCTGGGTTCCATACTATTAAAGATTTCAGCCATCCTGTAAGGACCTTGATTATATCTACCATAAATCACTACCAGAATATATTTAGAGAGAAATCTTCCTCAAATACGTTACAAAATTACTTTCTTCTTTAGTATTTAATCTTTACTTAAACTTATTGATGGAACCTTCTCATGAAGCCTGTTAAGATAGAAAAGATTTTGAACCTTTGTTCCAATTCTGAAAAAGTTACTGATGTTAGATTATGAACTGAAGATAAAATACAGAGCCTCCTATTTTTCACCTTTTCCACTCTATCTCATAGAAAGCTGCAGCATGCCTAGCCTGTATGCAATTCTGTTTTGTTGTTGTTTTAATCAAACACATGATGGGGAGATGTGTCATGCAGTCTCTGGTTCTCAGAATCTATTGTTGAACAACTCCATTTCCAAAATATGGCTATGAAGAACTTAAAAATTAGACTATGTTCAAATATTTCAAATAACACAGAGGAAAAAGAGGTTAGCAAGATTCTCATAGAGGTGATAGGGGTTGTGCTGTATTTATAAGTACATGAATCACTTTGTGTGGCATTGATAGAATATAGAAAAGAATGGCATCTTAGACAGTTTGGCTAGAGGACTCATTTTGACCATTATAAACAGAGCTGTCCCTTTATACCTGTCCAAACCTACTTGACACCATAGTCTTTGTCTCTCTCATTTGAAACTATGTGATGGCATTCCAAATCACTCTGTAGATTTGTTATGGGGTGAATATCAGTTTACTTACTAGCATCTGTTTCTGGAATAATGGATAGCATGCAAGAAGTTCCCAGCAATCATGTTCAAGATATGAACAGAGGCAGAAGCCAATGAGTGCCTGTAGTGATTCACTGTTAGGAGAAGCTAAAAGCCCACAGTTTTCTTTTCATCTCAACTAATGTGTTATATTTCTCCCTGTTTCTCTTTGCTTTATTCTTGTGTTCTCTTACAAATACTTTATATTATATACAACTTTACTATGTTTTGGTTTATCATCATCTACAATTATGATACAGATCTCTATGACTTTATTATTTTTTATATATTTAATTTTGATTTTTGAGACAGGGTTTCTCTGTATAGCTTTGGAGCCCCTGTCTTGAAACTCACTTTGTAGACCAGGTTGGCTTCAAATTCATAGACACCCATCTGCCTGTCTCTGCCTCCAGAATACTGGAATTAAAGGCATGTGCCACCACAGGCTGTCAATGTTTCTTATTCATAATTCTACAGAATGTTAGTAAAACTTCCTCCTGTATCATATCATCTTGATAGAAAGTCTTTTTACCTTAAAAAAAAATAGCACAGACGCTGCAAGAATTTACCCTCATGAACTCTGAAGTTTCAGTAGCTGAAGAGCTCTACTTATTCCCAAAATATGAAATTATCTAACTAGATGGTAGTAATTATTATTTATGTTCTGTAATTTTAGTGTTTTCACTTGCCTCTACATAAATGAGGGCTACATTATTTTCAATACTTTTTCAAATTACTTAGGTAAAAAAAATAATACGCAGGTAACATCTGATTCTGCAGTACAGTTTAGGTGCTTGTCCTGACTAAAAATAATATTGGAGCTTAATTTTCAACCCTCGAATTCTGAGATATTCAGGGGATAGAAAAGTCATTGTGGACTATGAGGGGCCCACTTACACAAATGAGTTCAGAATTGGGTTAGTGGTCCCTGTCTATGCTGTTTTTCCACTCTGTATGTGCCAACAACGACAACAACAACAACAAAAGAACACAGGGCTCCTGTTGTTGCATAGGACAATGTGAGACTCAGCTACTGTGTCTGGCATGGGAGACAGTGGGGCCCAATACTGCTTTTGATATTAGTTTATTAATGTAAGAAAGATTGTAGTATAGTAGTAAGATCTGTGCTTCTCTCTAAACTTATTCCATTAAATCATTGAAATAAGGGGGTGACTTACCAGGAATAAGAATTGGTATGTTTATTGTTTCTTTCTGAAGTATCCTACTTAAAATTAAACCTATCAAATAATCAAATTTATTTAGTAGGAAATAAAATGTTCTCAGCAGAATAATAGGAGTAACAATAAAGAATATAGTCTGAATAAAATAAACAACCTATTTGTGGTTAAATCATACATATAACACTAGAGTTACTCTCTTAAGCTTTACATGTGTACAATATAGCTTTTCTAACTTAAGCACACAGTCCATATTGAATTGCATAATTAAATAACTGTTTAAAAACTGAACTATAAATTAGGTACCAATGTTTATGTAAGAGGCACTTATGTAAACCATTGGAAATTAATTTGGAGACAATATATGAAGGTTAAAAATGTCCTAGAAACTCTAGATTTTTAGAGTCAGAACAAATGGTATGCATTTAAAATGTTTAATGTGAAAAAATAAATGAATAAAAAAATTGCAATGTGATAAGCTGACTTAGCTTATGTAACTGTTAGTAGCTCCTAACTTCTCTGAAGTGCTGTAATTACTTTGGGACACTGAAGAAATACTGGCATGCCAAATAAAAGAGTCATATTTTCTCTCTAAAGGAGCTGAATATTGACTAAGCTTACTCCTGATTATTTGAAAAATATAGAAAGTGATAAGAAGGATGGCCACAATGAGAAATCTTGAAAAGTTTAAACAATCATGATGGAAAGAAAACCTTTTGGAAATACTTGCATAAGTATGTCATTTCAGGATAGTTCCCTGCCACATATGTAAGTTTTTTTCTGGAAAAAAAAAAAATGTGTTAATTTCTGCACTGTCAGGATGGGATCGTTTTGTACAGTTTACAGCATGGGCAAATCCTGAGGGCACAGAAAACCAGAGTCTTCACTTTCTGATTTTATTTGACTAACATAAGCTGAACACTTAACTGTAATAAAGTTTGTACTGTACTAACAGTTTCTGAGACAATCAAAGATTAAGAAATATAAATTAAGAAATTATGATTCTATTCAGATCATTGATGTTTGTTGTCTAATATATATTCACATATTTTTTGTCCCCCCAAAAGAGCAATGTACCTAATCCTGGGGAATATTGCATTTTAGTTTTTGTTACTTTTATTTTTACACTTCCAATAGAAACAATGTGTCTTCGGCATTGATGGGCATATCCTGCAGGATTGGCCTTTAAGTGACTGAAGACGTGAGCGAAGCCTGGAGTCACCGTATACTCACTTCTTTAATAGTGTCACAGCTTGTTTATCCAGTTAATCAACTGGAAATAGCAAAAAAAAAAAAAAATGTTTTTTTGTGTTAAAAAAGTTAAGCCTCCAAGAAAAACTTACAGTTTCTCAAATGCATACATAACAGAGAATAAAACTGAGCTGAATAAAAGTGTAAGTATGTTCAAAATTATTTAATTGAAGGGTCATTTTAAGAGAGAGTTACTACCATGTATAAGAACATTTATAGTGGCTGCGTCCAAAACAATATATATGAATTAAGAGCAAGTATTCTGGAAGTAGATTTCAAAACACACACATACACACACGCTAACATGTAATTAAATTGACAAAAATAAATACTAAATTATAGAAATAATTTTAACTGAATTTTGTTGTTTTTTTTTTTTTTTTTCTTTGAGACAGGGCTTATGCCCTACAATTCCTGGATTTACTTAATCTTATGAGACAAACACTTGTTTTATACTAATAAAATCAAAATATGTAACCTATTTTATAGTTTACTAGACAGGAATTCTTAGGCTGCCAAGATGGTTAGGTGAACAAATCAGGCACATGCACTTGATTCCTGGATCCAATGGTTAAATGAGATAATTGACTCCTGAGGGTTGTCCTCTAACTTTTCTGTATATGCTGTGGCATCTGCATAGTGACAATCATATACAGGTGTCACATTCACAAATAAATAAATAGACCTTCTCTGAGCACACTATATGTCAGAAACCACATCAGGAGGTGGCTAAAGCCACATGTAACTATTTAAATATCAAATTATAAAACAATCTCTGATACTGTTTCAACTGTGGGAGATTCTCTTCCTCACTTAATCTAACTCTTTTACTTATTAAAAATAACATTTATAAGCCAAGTGTTTTTAATAAGATTTTGAGAAAACAATTACTAGTTTGTGTTTAAATAATGAAGAAAAACGGCATAAGACTTTACAAGTGATACTATTATTATAGTTACAAATATAACTATATTTTTTTATAAAATTTTTATATAACATTGAAAGTTGAGAGACCTCCAATTGAAACTTGTTGTAAAAATTGACCAGGAAAACAGTGAATTAAAACAAAAAAAAATCTTAAGGCATGAATATTAACTAGGATTTGAACATCTCACTAGTTCTTAGTTTCACCTTTTTTGCCCCTTCAGCTATTTGTTGGACAACAGAGAAAGCAGTTACCACAACACTCTCTCCCAATGGCACTTTCAACCTTGAAAGCAACATAACTCAGTGAATGAGAGAAACCAAGTCAAAGTACACAATAAAGGAACACAAGTAAGCAAAGAAGGAGATGTCGGAATGTGGGTGGCCCATATCTTGGCAGTGTTCTGTGTTTGACCCATGTCTTGGCAGTGTTCTGTGTTTAAAATACTGAGATTTTTTTTTTTTTGGTCTCAAATTCTTTCTCTAAGTTCTAGGTTGTTGGTTAAAGAAAAAGAAAGTGAGAGCTACTGTCACTATCTACTCTTTTTAGTCAGAGAGAAGAAAAGTTAACTGCACCAGTGTACTGCTGGGAACCGTAACAAAGAACTCAGCACCGTGGTGGGTGTTGGTCATCATTACTGCTATTGTTCCCTGTTTCACATACCACACTATCTTCTTAATAACAGCTCAGAAGAATGTTGCTAACTAGGGTGACTGCAGCCATTGGTGATTTGGTGAGAGTCCAAAATCCACAACCCCTAGGAATTTTCCTGGATCCTCTACTTGGAGAAACATTGCAAGCAACTTACATCGCACTAAATCAGCAAGGTTGGCCTGGAACACCATTTATGTAATTTCTCTGCTTTTGTTTTGGGGACTCTTCCAAAATAAGTGTCTAGAGAGTCGGAGATAATTTGAGGAGGGTATGCTAACGTGGCTTCAACAATGATCTTACTTTTCTTGTAATTGTGTACTAGTTAGTCATTTTTTCCAGTGGTGTATCATGCTGTCCCAATTGGCTGTCTGGCTGTACTTTGCTTTGGTGTTTGCTATAGCAAAAAAAGTGAAGATATAAAATTACCTCCTTTGACTTAGTGTTAATTTCAGTAAAATCTCTCCAGATATATTCTCTCTTATTTCTCCTTCTAGATCTAAATGCTTCTTTAAAGGATCCATCAGGTTTATATCTTACTTTGAAGGGGGAAATAATAATACAGTTGAGATTCTAAAATAATTTTGTTAGATTTGAATTTCTTCTCAGTTAGTAATCATAAGAAATGGCTAACAAGCAATTTTTCTTTCTCCTTCAACATCTCACCATAAGAGGACAGGATCCATCATCACTCAGTCCTTCTCAACTTGAGCACATATTTAATCTAACTACTAACTTTGTATTGTTGACCAACCCTTAACAACCACATTTATATTAGCATTTCAGTCAGGATTATATCAGCTGGACTCTTGGCAGTCACCAAGGTGGCATAACCTGGACATTGAATGTAGGTCAATGTGCATATCCCCTAGACGCCAACCTTCCCCCTAACAATGGAAAATATGGCCTGAAATGCCTGCATACAAGAGTATCACTATAACACTATTACCTGCCTTGATACATCCAGGGCATACTCAAGAAACAGATGGATCTTTCCACAGTTCTCTACAAAATTTAAGCCAAGAAATCAGTGCACAAAAGAAAGCTTTAAACATTTTCAATATATTACATGTAGAGTCTCCACATTTGTGTGATAATAAGGTTTTTCAGTACTTTGATTTAATAGTTTGTAGGGAGTTTTTTGTTGTTGTTTCATTTTGCTGGCATGAAGGCTCCTGAGCTAGAGATGACCTGACTGCCTCCTCTCTGGACTTTTATAATCACAGAAGATACCATGTACGCTTCTAAGGGAAGGAAACTATCCACAGTGTTACCCAACTATAATGCTGATAAACTGTAACAAAGACCCGCAATGAGGTGATAACCATAAATGTAGAGGGGTGGCAAACATTCTTTGGTGTCAAACAACAGCTCTATAATTGGACTTAAGACCCACTTAATAAGAGGAAAATCAAGCTTGATACTGGAAAGCTAACCAACTACATAGCTTTAGTTGAGTCATGGATCTTAGAAGAGAACCTACAAATACCACTTTAATTAATAATAGTCACTAACTGCATTCTAAATATTTGTCCTTATACCCACAGGTATGTGTAGTCCTCATCTCTTACCAAGGATACTTCTTTTTGTACTAGAAGAAGAACATTACATAAAACCATAACCAGTCAAAGTGTACAACTGTAGAGCCTCATCCCATTGGGCACATCTAGAAAACACTGTTTTACCTGAGGCTCAGTGAACATTGCAGAAGAGGGGTGGACATACTATATGAGCCAGAGAAGCAAGAAGTTTGATGTAAAATTGTGTCTCCTAGGAATGGGAGAAGCTCCACTCATGAAGTCTCACCAACACGACTGTATAAACTGAAGAAAGACATGAAAAGTGGGTGGAAGGAAGGCTTCAACCTACACAAAGAACTACAGACAAAAATGCTAGGGGTGGGAGAAATAGTCTTTTCCAGGGAAAAGCCACCAATTAGTGATTCAATACCAAATAGTCAGCCCTGAAAAATAGATATCCATCAAAATAAATAAAGGTAATTAAATTCTTTAGGGTTAGAGAGAAACAGTGATGGAAGCTGCAAAAAAAAAAAAAAGAATATCTAAATGTATATTCTTTAAGTATAATTTAATATCCACTCACATTTGTGTAAGATGGGTACATATACACATCACTATACAGATAGTGCACAACTACACATATATGTAATTTATACATTCTAAACCCAGTTCTCATTTCAAACATTCAGATTCAGTTATCTCATTTATCCTACCTCACACTTTTTCAGAAAATTGTGATTTGGCCTTCTTTTTATCTTTAGACATAATTGGCTGCATTTTCAGAACTATTGCAGCTGTGTTGGACACTGTTAAAAATTCCTGAGTATGACTCAGATGACAAATTATACTTGATAGAGAATCTGGTGGGATTTTCAGAGTAAAGCTTCCCCTCTTAGGATGATAGAAATCTTACACAATGTTACTTCTCAGCCTTTGGGAGTCTTATAACATGTCTGAAATAATCACACTGCCCAAACACAAGTTGCTGTGTCAGGGAAAGAGATAAATTTAAATTTTCTATGAAATTTCGAATATAATCACAACAGTTATGATGATGGTGAATAACGTCACCACATAAGTATAAGTTATTGACTTCATTTCAGGTAACATGCTTAGAATTTTTCAGTTACTACCAGAATTTTCACAATTAAACAGGTAAAACTCCATAGTTTTCCTATCAATGATTAAAAGTCAATTAAGTAAATGGCTGGTGATATATACATAAGAGAAAATCTTATTTTATCCACATCTATGAATATATATTAAAGCACAAAAAATGAAGTGTGTCTCATGCACATTAAGGAAATATCCAAAACTTCATTTGACTTTAATACTTTATGTAATTTAACTAAATCTGTATTCAGTTACTGGATATGGTATAAAACATTCAGGAGGAACTGGCATAGACAGAAGTGTCATAGACAGTATTCATGTACAGTGGTCTCAAAATCATATGAGAAGAAGAATTTACATCAGAACCTTATCTGTTCTTAATCTTCTTCATAAATATAACCATTGTTGGGGAAAAATTCTTTTATGAGTCATGTAAAATTGAATTATTGAAAATCTAAATACCAGTATATACAATATTAACTTCATGAATGTTGCTTTTACTTGCCTGTGAGTAACTATGATAGCCAGTAAGTGATGCCTTTATTCAAAACAAAATAACCATGTGTTCAAAATTAAAAACCAAAGCCCACATACATAAAAAGACATGTTCATTCTTTCATATCTTCCAAGATTGTTCTCTACCAGTTACTGGGTAACTGAATTTACTTGAAATGTACTTAAGAGAATGTGAGTTGTTTTGGTGATTAAAAATACTTGCCACCAAGGCTGGTGACCTGAGTTCTAGCCCTGGAACACATAGGAGATCTAGGAGAAAAATGAATCCTAAAACTTGTCTTCTTACCTGTATATGTAAACTACAACTCACACACACACACACACACACACACACACACACACACACACACACAATCACACAAAGAAATACAACTAAAATGAAACTTACTTAAATTCAGTTTTAACATTTACTCATATATTAGTGATAAACTCAGAAATATAAATATTGAAATCTTAAACAAACCTGACTATCTACTTTGATTTTATTTCTTTTTTTCTGTTTTAGGATAATCAAAGAGAAAATTCTGCAACAAATTTGTAGTCACACAGTTTCTACGTTGCATAAAAATATATTTGCCACAATCAGTGACTAATTCAAGTGGAAAACATTATGAAAACTGGAAAGTAAGTGTAGTAATTAATTCTAATTTCAGTGAATAACTTGTAGAGTCACACAACCTATTTGAACTTTCTTTCCAAGCACAGGGTAAATTTCATCATAAAATACAAAGCTAGATATTTAGAACCTCCAATATAACAGCAAGTATATAAATAATAGATCACCCTGGAAGTTATTTAGTATTTCCAAACTATTTGAACAAAACTCAAGAAAATGTCAAAGTCACAAAGAAGTGACTATTAACAAAGGTATATAGACACAAAATAAGAGGACAATATACTGTAACCTGGGGTAGATCACAGCAACCAAACTCTTGACTGTCACATCTCCTCAAATCATTGTTTAATCTTAGAAATATTATGATCAGGTATATTCAAGTTTTACAGTTATAATATGCCATTTTCATAATAAGTCTGGACTTAGTAGACACATATTATTATCAAATTTGTTTTAAAATCTGAAAAGGCAGCATCACCCATGAACACTGAGTAGGCAGATCCATCTTCTTATAAATAACAAAGCCTTACAATGCTCTTCACAACTGTGTGGAAAATTAACCTTTTATTTCTGTCATTCTTCTGAAGACTTACTATATTTTAAGAATAACATCACAGGTGTATTTTAAAGGGCCTTGCAGTGATTCAAAATATACAAACTGACCTTAAAACAAAATAATTAAAGAATGCAGAGCCATGAAGTTAAAAGGAAATGGTGGGGCACATGTGGTAATTCAGAGGTGACTGCTGGATGGAAGTGATGTATATGATGTAAATGTAGTATGTCAGTTTGCCTCACAAAATAAATGTATGAGTAAAATATTTTCCTCCTTTAAAAACGTCACAAATAAAACTTTACACAAAGTAGGGGAAAGAAAGAAAACTGTGATAGAGAGGGAAAGAAAAAATGATGGAGTAGAAGAAAAAAGAAGGGCAGAAGGAAGAGGAGACTTGATTTGATTTCCTTATTTCAGTCCTTGTTTGTGGAGAGCACTGCTGACATTCTCTGGCCCACAGAATTCTTTGCAGCTCAGATTTCCACTGACTTGGGAAGATCTGAAGTCACAGTAGATAATCAGACACACCCTTGTTCTGCCTCGCCTCTTCTTTCTAGCCATTATTGTCCAGAGATTGTTTAAGCACTGCTTTAGCTGGTGCAGAAATTTGTGCTTTTGTCATGTTTCCAGATGCAGTGGAGAGAGCAAAATGGCTTATCTGTGTATTCTATTAATATCAGCTAAGTTACAACGGTATAAAAAGCAGTTTGTATAGGTGACAACAGTGCTGGGTTTGCATGACACCATTTTCCAGGGCATGTGTTTTATGCATTGGAACAATAGCTCAGCTCCACACCCACATGGACACTCCACTAAGAAACAGTCTCCTCCTTGAAGTGAGGAGACAGAAGGTCTAGGATAGAGACCTTCATAATGCAGGACTTCTAAACACACTGGAAGTAGAAAAGAATGACAAACCAGACAACCTGAAGGCATTCTGCAAGTCTCCCCTAGAACCTTAAAATAGAGCAGTCCTCCTATCTGCAAATTACCATCCATATCTCTGTAGTGAGTGTCCTGGTCAGGAACTTTTCTTATACATGCAAGGCTACTGTAGAAATTTTAAGACAAACTTAAAATATTATAGAAATTTGCATCCCATGCATAAAAGAAAGCACACAAATTTTAAAAGTAGCATTACTAATTTTTCACACAAAAATAATTCTACTGAAACATTTCAAAAGATCTCAATGTTTATTCACCATTTTAAATAATGAGAGATGCACTTATTTGTGTTTGTACTGTTTTATGTACATTCCAAAGATTCCATGAGAAAAACTCACAGAAGAAAATATTTAAGAAAAGGTTGGAGACTGGATGACAGAAAGACACATGTGACTGTCTTTCATCCAGCACCTTCACCATCATCCTGCAGCGCAGCCATTCTCCAATACAAAATCAAAGAAGCACAAAATATGAGTCTTGTCTCATTTCTTGTTTTCTATAACCAAATGATGTCATTTCCCCCCTTGAACATCTTAGTCTGACCTCCCTCTGAGTAGGGATGTAAGGAGGTAGGCATAGCATTGTCCATGCTTATAGCAGTGATATGTATAAAACACAATTTAAACATTAGTATTATACATTAGGGAAAATAAATTGATAAAAAGAGTTTTAAGTGAAATGGTTTTCCTAAGGAGAAAAGTCGTTAGCAGAAAATACTTTCATGACATGGTATAACAGAAGAAGAATTTCAAGAACACAAGCATAGAAAGGGTACATTTCCATGAAGTTAAGACTAAAACAACATAAATGTATGTGACCTGGATTTGAAGACTGACTTTTAAAGTGCCCATTATAGATTTAAAAATAAATGAAGGAAGAAGTGACTGGAAGTTAGGTATCAAGACATTAGTTGGTCATTAACAACATCATAACAAGGCTAATAAATTTATTTTTTCTTCAAAGGTACAGTGGCATTTAATCCTCAGGTAGACATAGAAATGCATAGAAAAGCCCTGCTGATGAGGACTTTGAACAAAAACATAGAAAAGACTAAATCTAGATGACTTCATAGTAATCTTTATATTAATGAAGATGAAATTGTAATTTCTTCTATCCCATGAACCTTCTCCCTTGTGGTTTATTACAAAACAAGACAGGAAAAGTTTTAAAATAGTAAATTAGTTACTTTAGTAACTTCAGTGATGTCTGTTCTGACTTCCCCACATAGCACGTAAGCTGGAAATTTTACAAGGAAACAGGCTTGCTAAAGAAAATCCTGAGAAATGGAAACAGGGAAACAGTAACAGATAAGAATCTCTTATGATCTGTTCAAATATGGCTCAAAAACAAGTTTTATGACAATTACATAAACTCTTAACATCCAGAACGCTGAGTGGGTGGGTGACAGTGGTTCTTCCTTCATTGAGACTCTTACTGTTTAAATTTAACTAGGGCTGATTCTGGCAAAATCCCAATATAAAAGTCCTCTGGGAAGATTAAGTTCACAAAATCACCACGTCCAACAAAGGAAGTCAAACACTTTTTCTAACTCAAGCACTTTTTACTGTTTCTGAGAGAAACTTAAAAATGCACAAGCAATTGTTATAGATGATCACAAAGCACATTCCTGTGTGTTCCTGTCATGCAAATATGTATTTAAGATTAATGCATGTTTTAAACATATACATAGGATGATATACACAAACTCCAGATGTGCTGTTTTCTAACTTTGTGGGTTGTGTCTGCTATAAGGGAAAAAAAATATTAATCATTGCTTTTACTGTTGAGGGGATGGGAGCTGCTCTCATATTTCAGAAAGGGGCTGGAACGTGAGTGAAGCCAACCTTTTTCCTATTTAAGGCCACAGCAGAGGAATCGCAGTGGCTGAGTTTTATGACGGGCCCGGTGCTGAAGGGCAGGGAAAACTGATGGTGCTACTCTGAGCTGCTTTTTCTTTTCTCCTCTTGCACAAAGAGTCTCATGTCTGATATTTAGACATGATGAGCTTTGTGCAAAGTGGGACCTGGCTTCTTCTCGCCCTGCTTCATCCCACTTTTATTTGGGGACAGCAGTCCAATGTAGGTAAGTAGGTACTGATTTCAACAGGCTTTCTTGGTTAATTTTATTTTAACTTCTTACAAAGAGTCACATAGGGAAAAAAAAATCAGTCTCCTAAGAATTTCCTGCTGAGTCTCTGATTGTGAAATGCTTCTCTAACCATAATGTTGTTTTCTACATTTGTTTATAAAAAGACAGTGCATATGTGTTTTTGAAAATACCTAGTTGTTTAAGATAAAATGTTCTTAAATTACTTGTTTTTAATGTTCACTTTAAAAAAAAATGGCTTTAAAACATTTCTTTCCTGTATTGTGAACAACTTGGAATGCTCCCAAACCATCTGGAACTTATTGGTATCTTGTAATAATTTCATGTTCTCCTTTGTACACTGTTCTCTTTGCAAGGATGGGATATTTAGCCTTGCTTTTCCAATAAAATAATACATTAGAAATACATCTGTTATGAACAGCCAGAAGAAGGTTCTAGAAGACCAAGAGAATCGCTTTGTCTTTTTGTAAATGGTAACACTGGACTGTCTGGACATTCCAGAAGTGAGCCCAGGCCACTGAAAACATGTCATTGCTTCTGTTTTTATTGCATTCTAAGAATGTGCATAGTCGATTAATCCATACTTCCTCAGAGTTTTGCTGAATGTTTCTTATGCTCCACATGTTCTGCTTAGCTGAATTTCCACAACTGGAAAGTGTTTTAAAAGGAATGGTTTCGCTTTTCTACAAATAAGGTAAAGATACTAGCTTTGTCTAAAAAGCTTACTTGATATATTTTTGTTAAGCAAATATAATGATGCTTACTTTCTTGTGCCATAAATTAAAAACAATTGTCTCGTTATTTATTACATATTTTACAAATGCATGTTCCTCTACATCATGGAAAACTGGGGTGCACACTTTCTTCAAAATAATTGTGTTGATGTTAATCTTAACTATATTAGCATTGTTTTGCACATTCTCAAACGTGTTTGTATTTAAACATTCAGTGTTGACAAATGTTTCATGAGTATTAGTTTTTCACTGTAATATTAATATTTTTGCTATCTTAACAAATTATATATTTAAGAGTGGGTGGACAAGGTGGGACATACCCGATGACATTGATGCATATTCAGCCCATCCATCGCTACAACAGAAAAGGAACACCCAGATTTTTTGTTCTTTAGTTTTCTCTTCCTCTTAACCCACCATGCGGCCCCTGCCTTCCCCCTCTGTATCTCGCTGCCCCTCTTGGCTCCTAAGGAACTCCCCTCCTAGTTTTCCTTCCTTACTTCCCCCCTCCATCCCATCCTAGATTTGCCCACCTCCCCTCTCCACTTCCCAATCTTTCCCTTCTCCTGCCACGCCCTCCTGTGCCCAGTGTGTCACTCCCTTCTGCTACCATCTCTGGCGTATCCTCAATTCTCTTTTACCTGTCTATCTTCACTTTCTCTCTTTATCTTGCCTTCCTGGAAGATGCAACAATCCCCAGGCCTTCCAAAGAAAACTAAAATACATGGCCCAAAGGAACGTTAATTCCACAGTATCCCAATAATGATCTTTGGATTTCTGGGCGAAAAACCACAGAATTTTATTTTATTATTTTTTTTAAAGACTATGCACCTTTGAAACTTAAATTCAAAATATCGACATAGTATTTGTAGATGTGTGGCGTCTATAGGAATATGAGAAATAGTGTAGTCACAATGGGTATGTTTTTTTTTTTTTCCCAACCCAGTATCACCGTTATAACATTTCGTAAACTCATTCACTTCCACGCTCATGCTATGGTCATTAAGAACAGTGAAAG